>CM042393.1:26907034-27054534 GCA_023634145.1 Thymallus thymallus | reverse complement strand
GTTAGCTGAGCTGAAGTACTGGACGACAGAGGAATCTGCTAGTGAGCCAGCACCGGGGTAGAGAACCCCTCCACTGCCTGAGGGGAGAGAGGGGAGAGAGGGGAGAGAAGGGTGAGAGGGGAGGACGGGATCCCCAACAACGTCTAAGAGACAGACCTCCGTAGCAGAGTATGTTTCGCTGTAGAGGGACTGTACTGCAGCACTGAATGTACTGATGAGTTGTTGTGGGTAAGAGTTGGTACATAATGAACCCAAATTGTATATCCTAACAAATTCAAGAATGATTGACAATAAATAATTGTAATACAATTAAAATGTTGATGCATAATAATGAGTTCATGAGAGAGAGAGAGAGAGAGAGAGAGAGAGAGAGAGAGAGAGAGAGAGAGAGAGAGAGAGAGAGAGAGAGATATGTGTGTATGGACCATCTACCCATGGCTGGTGGGGGTTTAATGCTGGTGATGGTATTTAATGGGAGTGAACAGGGAAGCGTGAGGGGAATAGATTGGCAGTTCATTCGGAGCCCAGACCTCCGTGAGCAGTGCGGTGCGCTCTTCTATTTATTCCCCCCTGCCACCGTGGCACGGCTCTGACCTTTCCTACCCAATGACAGTAATATCACATCGCCAAGAGGGCGTTTAAAAGCCTTAAAGCCCTCATGTGATTTTCCAGCCATATCTCGTCACAACCAGACTAAGACAGACCAACCACCCTTCAGACAGGGCCGGTAAACACTCCAAATTGAAATGAATTGTGCGTATGTAAAGTATTCCAGGTTTGACTATGCAAAGCCAGGGATTAGGGGAGAGAAAATAAAGATAAACAGGGGGAAGGGAAATGATTGGGTTGGTAAGGCTGTTGTCTGGAACATCAATTGCATTTTCAAGAGGGTCTAAAGGCTTATCTATACATCTGCACCTAGCAACTAGCAACTACACACACAAATAAGACAAATGCTAAAAAATAGTGACAGTGTGTATGTGACAATGATGTATAAAATGCTATGTAAACATTCAGGGACTCTACTGTTCCAGATGGCGAAAAAATACTATATTCAAAAACAGACACAACGTTGTCATGCATGAGGCATTGACATTCAAACAGAAAGCATACATTCAGCCAAAACAGATGGATAACACTCCCTCCTTCATCCTCTACCTAACCCCCTCTCCTTCCCTCCTACTCTCTTCTCCCCCCTCCCTCCCTCAGTTTCCCCACAAACCCATCCTCCCACGCGGTTGGTTCTGTGGAACAGATGAAAGCAGCACAACAGCTCTGAAATAGAAAGGGTTAAGCAGTGTTCACCCAGAGAAAAGACTAGAATGAAAAGGCAGCCCTGCATCATAAGAACTTGAGTGCGAGAGAAGCAGGGAGAATGTTCTGCAGCTTAAAATAGCTGCCCAAACACAAAGGCATGAATAAGCAAGAATGAGTGCAAGATTTTTTGAGAGGGAGCCCCCCTCTCTCTCTCTGGCTATCTCTCAGGCTCCCTCTCTCACAGCTTCCCTGTGGTTGCTAGGTTACGACACTCGCGGCCGTCCGCACGCTGGAGGTGCTTGACATCGGCTTGAGACACGGGAGGCATCATCCATCATTTGAAATTTAAAACAGTAGAAAATAGAAACACATGTATTCTTAATTAGGGGAACGCCAGACAGTCAGGGACACCCAACACTACTATTTTTACAAACACATCTTGGTTTTTAGATGGTGTTGAAACACATTTTTTTTCACAAGGATTCTGAATACATTTTGTGGTGTCAAATAAAAAGGCTTAAGTTAGTCCAATGTGTTTTAATTATGCAGTGTTTTTTTGTTTTTTTGGCTTAATGGAAACCCTATTGAACATCACATTCTCTGTTTAAAGTGAATATTACTACATTCAGAATGTGTCTCTTTGTTTTAATGTTAGACTCCCTCAAAGCCTGAGATGTTTATTCTAGTGGATTCCTCGTCCTATGCTTTGTCATGTTATTGTAACAATGTCAAAACACACACTGAAATGTGACTACTACTGCTGACCGGAATGAGCAGTGAACTAAAATTAATTTAGGATGGTTTTGGACGTACTATACTCTTGATCAGTGAAGCTCCTCTGTTGACATGGTCCATTGACTAACACAGTTGGCTGCCTGAAACCAATATGCCCCAGTAACTCTTCACAAAATGTCACAGTTCAATTTCACAAAGCATTTTTAAGCAATAAATCTTCTTACAAGAATGCATATTATTGCAGCTATATTACAAAGGTCATTATGCATTTTTGATTGATCATCGTGTCTCATGTGTTACAAAGTAAACCTCATGTCAGTATATCAGCATCAATCTGCCCTGTACACACATTTACCTTCATCCCATCACCCTCTCACCCCTACTTCCCCTCTCAGTCACGACACTATAATCACACAAACGCATTCATGCACGCACGCACGCACGCACACACACACACACACACACACACACACACACACACACACACACACACACACACACACACACACACACACACACACACACACACACACACACATCCTTGCCTATTAGGGACTCGGTCCTGTTCAAACAAGACCATGCCCCAGACTCACAGACTCGGGCCCATATTTCATGAGGCAGGGGTCAAAGTTGAAGCCCCAAGGACACGCTGCTTCCCTTTCCTCCCTGGGAGACAGAGGGAGTAGCGGACATTGTTTACAGGATAGGAGGTCTCTGTCCTCACTGGGTCGGTGGGAGTCTGCCTTCGCCTGCCTTCACCTGCCTTCGCCTGCCTTCTCCTGCCTTCCCCTGCCTCCTTTAGAGCCCTGAAGTCAAGGTGATTTAAAACACCTAAGCCTCTAGTATTAGGATCTAGGCCCATTCCACATCCTCCCAGTTCCTGCCTTTCATTCGCCCCCCAGTAAAAAGATCACAGTGCCTGTCACCCAGTGTTTTGGGGGTTGTTATGGTGTCCTTGAGCACCTGATTTACAGGGTAACCTTGTGTGTAGAGCTGCAGAGCATTGCTTCAGCTATCCCTTAATTGTGGGGCTGAAACAGAAACATGCTGAACTGGTTCTGGGAAAGGGGAGAGGGGTGACTCTCTGCCTAGCAGCGGGCAGGAGATGAAATGCCTTATTAGGGTGTCAATAGAAACCAGACGGGCCCAAGCTGAGCCAGGGCCTCCATTAACCAGTCCTCCAGGAGAGGGGCTCGTAAACAAGGCTGTGATGGCAGGAAGGGCATGGGGTGCTGGGGGTTACTGGGGCTGGCGGTAGGGCTGGCGGGTGGTGGGGGGTCAGAGTCCTGTACAAAGGACAGAGAAGCTTGAGAGGAGCCTTAGAGGAGAGCCTAAGAGTAGTGGTACTACTAGCGGTCATCCTTTCAAAGGAGACACTAGAGAAACAGAGGGAGAAAGAGTCATTGATCTACTCAGGTCCTCGTATACAGTTGAAGTCGGAAGTTTACATACACCTTAGCCAAATACATTTAAACTCAGTTTATCACAATTCCTGACATTTAATCCAAGTAAAAATTCCCTGTTTTAGGTCAGTTAGGATCACCACTTTATTTTAAGAATGTGAAATGTCAGGATAGTAGTAGAGAGAATGACTTATTTCAGCAATTATTTCTATCATCACATTCCCAGTGGGTCAGAAGTTTACATACACTCAATTAATATTTGGTAACATTGCCTTTAAATTGTTTAACTGTCAAATGTTTTGGGTAGCTTCCACAAGCTTCCCACAATAAGTTGGGTGAATGTTGGCCCATTCCTCCTGACAGAACTGGTGTAACTGAGTCAGGTTTGTAGGCCTCCTTGCTCGCACATGCTTTTTCAGTTCTGCCAGCAATTTTTCTATAGGATTGAGGTCAGGGCTTTGTGCCACTCCAATACCTTGACTTTGTTGTCCTTAAGCCATTTTTTCCACAACTTTGTTATTGTCCATTTGGAAAACCCATTTGCAACCAAGCTTTAACTTCCAGACTGATGTCTTGATATGTTACTTCAATATACCTACATAATTTTCCTTCCTCATGATGCCATCTATTTTGTGAAGTGCACCAGTCCCTCCTGCAGCAAAGCACCCCCACAACATGATGCTGCCACCCCCATGCTTCACGGTTGGGATGGTGTTCTTCGGCTTGCAAGCCTCCTCCTTTTTCCTCCAAACATAACAATGGTCATTATGGCCAAACAGTTCTATTTTTGTTTCATCAGACCAGAGGACATTTCTCCAAAAAGTACAATCTTTGTCCCCATGTGCAGTTGCAAACCGTAGTCTGGCTTTTTTATGGCGGTTTTGGAGCAGTGGCTTCTTCCTTGCTGAGCGGCCTTTCAGGTTATGTCGATATCGAACTAGTTTTACTGTGGATATAGATACTTTTGTACCTTTGCTGTTATTCTAGGATTGATTTGCACTTTTCGCACCAAAGTACGTTCATCTCTAGGAGACAGAACGCGTCTCCTTCCTGAGCGGTATGACGGCTGCGTGGTCCGATGGTGTTTATACTTGCGTACTATTGTTTGTACAGATGAACGTGGTACCTTCAGGTGTTTGTAAATTGCTCCCAATGATGAACCAGACTTGTGGAGTTTTTTCGGAGGTCTTGATTTTCCCATGATGTCGAGCAAAGAGGCACTGAGTTTGAAGGTAGGCCTTGAAATACATCCACAGGTACACCTCCAATTGACTCAAATGATGTCAGTTAGCCTATCAGAAGCATCTAAAGCCATGACATCATTTTCTGGAGTTTTCCAAGCTGTTTAAAGACACAGTCAACTCAGTGTATGTAAGATTCTGACCCACTGGAATTGTGGTATAGTGAATTATAAGTGAAATAATCTTTCTGTAAACAATTGTTGGAAGAATTACTTCACATAATGACTTCAACCTAAGTGTATATAAACTTTCCGAATTCAACTGTACCTACTAAACTTCTAAACCTGAGCCAAATAAGGTGACGCTAACGTCAAGCTGTCATGTGTTCTCATGCCACTGCGGCACTGGCTGTGTGATAAATTCCCTGAACACTAACTAGGTATGGTTGGGCCCCCTCCACAGCCCTGAGGCAATGCTATGATGCGGGCAGAGGACGGGGGGTATAGGAACAGGAGTGCTGCTTTCGCCCCCACAGCCTCCTGAGCTCAGCTGTCTCCATGGCTGGGCGGTTTTCTCTGACAGGCGGCGAAACAGGAGGACATGAGGGACCATGGACACCTCAACAACACACGTCCCCTCAACCTGCTTCCAGCGTACCCCCACTCTCCTCTCCTTCTCTCGTCCTGTCTCTCCTTCTTGGCCCCTCTCTCTCTCTCTCTCTCTCTCTCTCTCCTTCTATCTGTCTCTCTCTGTCTCTAACCCAACCTAATCCCTGCCTCGCTGTCATCTCTCTTGTTTTTGCTACAGCCATTAATCATTTGTTCAAAAACAGCAGGGGGAAAAAACCCACGGCGAAAGATTCGGAGGAGGTTAAAAAAGCATGTGAAATGAGAGGGAGGCAGGGTGAATAACCACCAACAAACAGTTTTTATTTTGACTGGCCGCAGAGCTGCAATTGCTAGGCTGCCTGGGATTTAATAAGCACTTCTCTAGCATTAGAAGTCTGTTTGTTTGCCTCAGTGCCGAGGCAGAAGCATTGTGTGTTTTCCCCATTCTCAGACCCAGACGGGGGAGAAAACATTGCCGAGGGCCTCCTCCCTGGCTGGCTGAAGATGGAGCCTGGGCCCACGGTGATGCTGGATGCATGAGGTGGAGAGCTGGGGACAGGGATGGGAATGAGCTCCCCAGCAAGGCCTGGGAGGTGGGAGGTTTGCACGATAAATAAACAGCCCACTCTCCCTGCGTGATATGTACTCTTCTCCTCTCCTCCTCTCCTCCTCATCTCAAACCCTGAAGGGCAGTTTCACATCACCGTGGACCCCATTACCTCTCTCTTTCTCTCTCCTTACCATGACTCACTGATGCAAACACTGTCACACCCCTACACACGCATGACAACCTCCAAACACACTAGATCAAAGGGGTTGAAAATGTGATCTTTGTAATTAAATGTTTTCCTGCCAACCCACACCATTGTGAATTTGTTCTGCCTTTTTTTTAAGTAGAGAAGAACAACAATGAACAATGTGGGATCTGTTGCCTGGTTCTGTCCCTTGGGAGAGCACTTCAGAGGGGATGCTCTATTAAGGATGGATAATGGAATGATGCAACACGCCCCAGTAAATAAACAATGTCTAAACACGGGCACAAAGTTAGCCAAATCTTTGATATGTGTGTGAGCACAAAATTATTTGCAGAAGATTTGTGATTACTTCAATATTTTCAACAAACTCTCCAAAATCATTTATCTGTTTGTCTGTTCCATTACATCCCCCAAAAAATGTAAGCTCCCACCCCACTCCAAGCCCCTTGAGTGTCCTTCAAAACCTTCTAAATCAGACAACCACTGACAGGGCATCGGGTCTAGATAGTGATGTCAAAACAACATTTCTATAATATTATTATACAACCTTAACTTCACCATAGACAAATCACATCTGATCAGCCCTTTGCTCAGCCCACCCACACAATTTACAGCAGCTATTTCCTAGTGGCATACTGTGTATGAATCTAAATAGCTTCTCTAATATCTGTTCTGTATCTCTACATGGCTTTATTTCCCCAAGTACCCGTAGACCTGTCACTGTTCTCCTCAAACCACACGGCATAATGGGCTTGACCCAGTTCTTGATGCTGACGCCAGTGGGCCCAAGAGGAGCCCCCCAGAGTGCCTTCCTTCACCACACACTGTCTACTGATGAATAAAACATCTCATTATTTGGACGTAATAATTCTATCAATGAAGCATGCCGCTAATGTTCCTCGCGTCACTGGAGATTACTGCACCTGTCAGGCAGCGCACACACACATGCTCACGCAAGCACGCTCGCACGTACGCACACACATCCTCACCACACTGTCTTTCTCTCTGCTAGACTGGCCTCATTTTGCAGTCAATTCCCTCCTGACCTTGTGTATATGTTGTCAAAGTGTGGGGGAGGCTGTGCGTGTACGTGCATGTACTGTTTGCTCTAACTATCCGCTGTGCATAACCACTTTCTTTTATACAGTGTTCCTATTCGACTTCACAATAAAACACCTAACACGAGACTGCGTTGTGTCAATTTCTAGGACAGATCCAAAGAGAACTAGCTAACCTTCAGATTACATATCTGTTCAAGTGCTTGAGTGCAGAGCAGGGACGGACTGTACTCTACCAGAGCTCATCCCGCATGTGACTGTGTTATTAATCAGTCCTATCACGTCTCAGCATCTCATTCCAGCACATTGATTTGCTCCCAGTCCCATGGAGAGGAAATAGAAACAACAAAGAGATGTTCCAGAAGGGAGAGCTAGGTGCCAGCACTGTCTCTGTCTTCACTATCTGGCTTTCATATCAACACCAGGCACATACCCACACGTACGCAGAAACACACATACAAACATGTATACCGAGGCACACAAACACACACACACACACACACAGAAAAACACACACAGACCACTGCGACTTTGAGCTTAGCTCAGAGCTAAAGCGGTCCACCCTGAAGCCGAGCTGGCAGAAGAAAGGGACTTTGATTAAGAAATGATGAAAATCTGCCGAGCACAGGGAGGGAATTAGGGTCAGCTCTGCAGCAAGGGGTCGTCTGTGTGATGGCTATCATGTTTTTACTTATTCATTACTCTCCACTTTCAAGGCAAAAACAGAAAGCATTGGATGGATGGAGAGCTTGGGGGGTTGCTGTCGAGACATATCGAAAAACATATTGGAGGATAGTTCCATTTTGTTTAGCCACAGTGAGTTGGAAGATGTGAGTTAAGATGGTGCTGCATTGGATAGCAGACGTTTTTGTGTGTTTTTTTAACGCTGATAGTAACTTTTTTTTACCTAATGTCTCCACCATCATTTCCTGTGATCTAAAACAGCTTCTGGACATTAGAACAGCGATCACTAACCTAGATTTGGATGATAATTTCTACTTCAACGTGTCGGCACCTCTGCACGTTCTGCTTACTCCGGACCAGGGCATAATCCCCGCGATTTAAAAGAGGCAAATGAGCCGCATCCTGACAAGATTATGTTGGCGAGCAAATAAATCGCCTCTACACTCCTTTTTATTGGCGAATGAACAGTCACTAGAGAACAAACTGGATAAGCGCCGCTCGAGACTATCCTATCAACGCATACAAGTCTCTCCCTCGCCCTTACTTTGGCAAATATGACCATAACACTATCCTACGGATTTCTGCTTACAAGCAAAAAATCAAACAGGAAGTACCAGCACTCAATACGGAAGTGTTCCGATGAAGTGGATGCTAAGTTACAGGAATGTTTCGCAAGAACAGAATATGTACCGGGATTGAGGAGTTTACCACATCAGTCACCAGCTTCATTAATAAGTGTATCGATGAAGTTGTCCCCACAGTGACAGTACGTACATATCCTAAACAGAATCCATGGATTACAGGCAACGTCCACACTGAGCTAAAGGCTAGAGCTGCCGCTTTCAAGAAGCGATAAACACTAATTCGGACGCTTATAAGAAATCCAGCTAAGACCTCTATTGAGCCATCAAACAGGCAAAGTGTCAATAGAGGACTAAGATCGAATCCTACTACGCCATCTTCGACCCTCGTCGGAAGTGGCAGGGCTTGCAATCTATCCCATATTACAAAAGGAAACCCAGCCACGAGTGATACAAGCCTACCAGAGCTAAATGCCTTCTTCGAGGCAAACAACGCTGAACCATGCATGAGAGCACCAGCTGTTCTGGACGACTGTGTGATCCCGCTCCCCGTCGCTGATGTGGTCAGACAAGCCGCAGAGCCAGACAGATTACCAGAACGTGTACTCAGAGCATGCTGGCAAGTGACTTTACTGACATTTTCACTAACCCAGTCTGCAATACCTACATGTTTCAAGCAGACCACCATAGTCTCTGTGCCCAAGAATGCCAAGGTAACCAGTCTAAATGACACATTTGTAGCCATGAAATGCTTTGAAAGGCTGGTCATGGCTCACATCAATACCATCATCCCAGACATCCTGGACCCACTCCAATTCGCATACCATCCCAACAGATCCACAGATGACGCTGTCTCTATTGCACTCCACACTGCCTTCTCCCAACTGGACAAGTGGAACACCTATGCGAGAAAGCTGTTTCTTGACTTCAGCTCAGCGTTAAACACCATAGTTCCCTCCAAGCTCATCACTAAGCTCAGGACCCTGGGACTGAACACCTCCCTCTGCAACTGGACCCTGGACTTCCTAGGTGGTGAGGTTAGGCAACAACACATCTGCTGCGCTGACCCTCAACATGAGAGTCCCTGAGGGTGCATGCTTAGTCCCCTCACAACGGTGGATGGTCTGTTCAACGGTGGTAGGTCTATAGGGAGGAGGTCAGTGACCTGGCAGTGTGGTGCCAGGACAACAACCTCTCCCTCAACGTCAGCAAGACAAAGGAGCTGATCGTGGACTACAGGAAACGGAGGGCCGAGCACGCCCCCATCCCCATCGACAAGGCTGCAATAGAGCGGGTTGAGATCTTCAAGTTCCTCGGTGTCCACACCACAAATGAATTATCATGGTCCGATCCACGCACACCAACTCAGTTGTGAAGAAGTCACGACAACGCCCCCTCAGGAGGCTGAAAAGATTTGGTCCTCAGATCCTCAAAAAGTTACACAGCTGCACCATTGAGAGCATCTTGACTGGCTGCATCACTGCTTTGTATGGCAACTGCTTGGCACCAACCGCAAGGCACTACACAGGGTAGTGCGTACGACCCAGTACATCACTGGGGCCGAGCTCCCTGCCATCCAGGACCTCTATAACAGGCGGTATCAGAGGAAGGCCATATAAATTGTCAAAGACTCCAGCCACCCAAGTCATAGACTGTTCTCTCTGCTACCCGCAAGCCGTACCATGCCTCACCTTGTCCCACCCTTTCAACAGTATGGTTCTCTCCTCTTCAATGTCCTACTAATAGTCTGTTAACTGTGACAGACTGATCTTAATTGGCTCAGTGTCTCTCTCTCTCTCGCTCTCTCTCTCTCTTACTTACTGTCTCTCATATCAGGACATTACAAAAATAACTCTAATCTATTGAACATACATAACATGCATTGTTCCATACAGTGCAGTGTTCTAGACCCCTCCGCCTATCTGGCTCACTCTACCCCAGACCGAGAGGCCTCTCCTGGCCTGGAGCCCAGAGTTCTGAGCTGAACTGACTGAGAGCTTTGCCCCCGGGGCAGGTTTAGCCCTAAACACACACTCACCACAGAGACAATGCCTCACATCACACAAATTCTCACATGTCACAGAAACACCACCATGCCCCCCAGAGACATAATGCCCGGTAGGGGTGGGGTGGGGGGTGGGGGGGGGGGGGGGGGCAGAGGGCATGCAAATGTCTGTGTGAGTGAGAACGTGCTTGTGCGTGTGTGCATGCAAAAGTGTGCTTGTGTGTGTGTTGGGGGGCAGAGGAAAGGGCAGTGTCGGAGAGGTCACTATGGGAGAGGTCACTACGAAGGCACCACTGTAAAGCTGGTTCCTACCTACTGCTGGAAGAAGCTCACTTTTGCTTTCCGCTGTCTAGAGAGGAGCCTCTCATAAACTGTCTGCTGTTGGATGTGTAGGCTAACAGTGGGTCTATGATGAATCAGGAGAACAGTGATGCTCTGTCTAACAGAAACCTACGTGACTACTGTTTGTGCTTGGCAACGTGTACACAGCCAAACAGGATTGAGAGAGGAGCGGAGAGGAGAGGGAGTGGGGGAGTGTGGAAGTAGGACACAGGAAATGGACAGAGAGAGAAAGCGAGCAATAGAGAGAGCAAGGGAGGGGAAGGAAACATAGAGGATGAGACTACAACAATAATAACTTCCTCAAATTGTGTGTCTCCCCCCCTCGGCCGTCTGCTGATTACTGTGGCATTTCACTTCTGTCTTTATCGGTCAAAAGGGAGGCTAATGAATATGCTAATTCTGGTCCAATGCCTCCAGTCATGGGGCAGCGCCCCCTAGTTAACAGCCGATAACGATAAGGGGTTTCTCAGCAACCAGGAGTCACGGCACTCTACCCCTCCTTCCCACCTAAAGGGAACAAAGGATTATTTATGAAAAATTTAGAAGTATAGTGTATGGTAACCTGCATCCTTCCACGCCCACACTGTGACAGGGCTGAAATCCACAGCCCATTCTGCTTGATTGATACCATCAAACAAACCAAGGGTACAGCTTCCTCAGAGCAGCCCAGCCGCCACTGCCAGCTGGCAGGCAACCACCACATCATATCAACGATATAAAGGGTAAGAGAGATGGGGGGAGTTCAAGAGCTACAAGCAAGTCAATGCGATGCAAAAATGTTTCACATTTCAAGCACCCATGGAGCAATTGCATTCTATAGGATGATATGACGATGTGCACTCTGATTCCAAATTAATGTTAGAGTTTCAACTCAGTCATTCACTTTGGACAAATGTTAACCTTGATCAGTTTTACAACATAAGGTAAACATTGTCACAGAATGACCGTAAGTATTTTCTGATTACTTACGGAAATGATTAAACTGCCTGTGAGGTTTTTGTAATGTACAGTTTGCTCCTCACCCAGTTCCCCTTTGCAAATCTCAGAAAAGTGAACTTGGCCAGTAACTCTGAACGTTGTCAAAAAACATTCATGCCTTCTCAAACAAAGGAGACAGAATGAACAAGAAATTTGAGGAAGCACACAAATGTTTGCTTGTATGAACTCCAAACAAACCTAATTGAAGGGGTGTTATGAATTTAGGAATGTTATCGTAATGTATTTTTGAGTCAAGTTTGTTTTGGAAACTGTCAAGCAAATATCCCAGTCAGCATTTCATATTTAGCTGTTTTCCATGCTGGCCTTTCCATTCAGATGTCTGTCTGTTGTCCTCTTTACTATCGTTCCCCCAGCTCAGAAACTCTTCCTCACTGTAGGATACCCTGTATATTCCACAAGAAAGTTAAATAGACCTGTGGTATATAGATTTATTCAAAATCAACACCTTTATAGGAAGATTATTCACAATGACACCACAAATTGTGAATACGTTGTAGAGTATTGCATAAGGCAGATGAGAGTCAATAGCAAGTGAAATCAATGAAGGACTTTCTATCTTGTTTTGAGAACATACAGTATTTTATAGCTATTATATAGGTCTATCCTCAAATGTTAACATGGGACATACCACAGTAAGTGGGTACGGCTGTCAAGCCCGTTAATTAGAAGTGCTTACATTTACAGAAGCTCCCGTTCCCAGCTTTCAGCGGAGGCTTTGTGTTGGCATGTTTGGGTGAGCTGAGCCTCTCGTTAACGTAAATAATTTACCATTACCTTTATCGTGATGGAATCTTAATTGTGCTTCTCTGGGCGGCCTGAAAGCGTCACACTCTCTGAAACCTGAAACAAAGCGAGATATTAGGCTACGCACACTGGCACACACACATCACACACACATCACACACACGCACACCCAACAGGATTAATGACGTTTCTCCTCTAATTAAATTACTGTGTGTTTGTTCATTTGATTCTACTGGTCATCTATTGTCTTTTGATATTGATCTGGATTTCAATGGAGCGAACAGAGAAAAAAACAGAGAACAATATGAGCATTACAAAGGGGCCTCCTTGGCTATGCTAGCCCAGGAATATTTGGAGGTTTATTAGCGAACCCATTCACTCCAGTGGAACGTATTCATTATAGTCCGAGATTGATAAATGCAAAGACGAGGGCTGCTTGCACATATGGGCTGGGGAGCCTTTCAGAGGCCAGTGTGGCTGTGTGTTCTATGTGTGTTCTATGTGTGTTCCATGTGTGTTCTATGTGTGTTCTATGTGTGTCTGTCAGGGGAGGGGAGGGACTCTTTAATTGTCATTCTTGCCATATCCGCCAGTCTCTGAGGATCACACCAGAGTGGTGCTGTAAAGAACCATGCATCTGAAGCATGTGACTCAGTGTAATTGCTTTCCAGTCTTCCTTTCAGCTCAAAATGAAAGTAGTGTTTGGCCATTTCTCAAAAAACGAGATCGCAATCCACCACTTCCCTTCGTGAGAAATCTCGTACACCCACGGCTTTTCTCATTTACCAGAAGTCATTCAGCAGAAACACTGACTGAGGTGTTGTAGGACTGTCCTGTGCATGTACATGTAAATAGACTGCTGCCTAAAAATCCTGGCTCACTGCAGTCTCTTCTGTCATGTCACTGTAAATTTACTGACTGATTATTATTCCATTGTCACTATTTTTGTGACAGCTTGTAGCCTACAACTTCACTAAGTTGTTTAGATTTCAGGAAAAAATATTAATTTAGTATTGTTCTGTCATTATTCTTATTGGGAGAAATTGTACCATTGACAAACAGCTTCTATCTCCAGACCATCAGACTGAACCTAAGACACTTTCACTAGCCGGTTACCACCCGGTACTCTACACTGCACCTTAGAGACTGCTGCCCTATGTACATAGAGTTACTGAAAACGGGTCACTTTAATAATGTTTACATACTGTTTTACCCACTTTATACATATGTGTGTGTGTGTGTGTGTGTGTGTGTGTGTGTGTGTGTGTGTGTGTGTGTGTGTGTGTGTGTGTGTGTGTGTGTGTGTGTGTGTGTGTGTGTGTGTGTGTGTGTGTGTGTGTGTGTGTGTGTGTGTGTGTGTGTGTGTGTGTGTGTGTGTGTGTGTGTGTGTGACATTCAGAGGGTGAATGGGTAACATATTTAAGTTCCTTTACACTGGGTATGGTAGTAGGCAGGGGCTGGAACTGGTTCAGGGAACAGAACAGAAAACTGGCAAAGGAACCAGGAACGAAAGTGATACATACTGATCCCGAACAGAACCGGTATTTTAAAAGCATGGAAACTGGTTAATTGTATTTTATTTTTTATTTATTTTTTATTTAACCTTTATTTTACTAGGCAAGTCAGTTAAGAACATATTCTTATTTTCAATGACGGCCTAGGAACAGTGGGTTAACTGCCTTGTTCAGGGGCAGAACGACAGACTTTACCTTGTCAGCTCGGGGATTCAATCCAGCAACCTTTCGGTTATGGGCCCAACACTCTAACCACTGGGCTACCTGCCGCCCAATAACGTTATTTAACTTTTTTTTTTTTTTTTTTACGCAACAAAGAGTCTATGCAATGCCCTCACTCTGTCACTCAGAAACTTCTTCCAGCGTCTGCCTGTAAGCTGAAAATCTTTGCCAGTGTGTGTGCTTGTGCGTGTTTAGGCTACCAGGCCCTCCCCCCTCTGAAGCATAGGCTACTGTACTAACATTAGAAGCGTGAGAAGATGGGGAGAGAGATTTCTAATTAGCTAGAGAAGAAGGGATTAACATTTTCAATGCTAGCTAAGGGTACTATAGGCCTAGTTATCACGTTTCACGTTGGATTTAGTAATTACAAAAAGATAAGATTCTGTTGCCACTCACACAAGCTTGTTATCTTGCTAGCTCAAGCTTGTTAGCTAGTTAGCTAAAGCTTGTTAGATAGGTAGCTCAAAGGAAATTCAAAGGTCCTTCATAGAAGCCGCTCCTCCTAGGTATAATTCTGTGGACCTAATTCAGATAGTGCAAGTAATAACAAGATGCCTAGTGCTTCATGTTATTTGTATCACTCCAGTGCCAGAGCAGTCCGCTCCTCCGGGGCGCCTCCCATGTCCGGTACGTCCCGTGCTGGCTCCCCGCACCCGACCTCCAGTGCGTGCGCCCAGCCAGGTGCCTCCAGTGCCCGCTCCACGCACCGATATCCAGTGCGTGCGCCCAGCCAGGTGCTTCCAGTGCCGGCTCCACGCACTCGACCTCCCGGGCCAGAGCGCTCCGTCCACCTGTGCCCAGTCCGGGTCCGGTCGTCGGCTCCGCTCCAGTCCCAGTGCAGTCCACTCCAACGGTGCCCAGTCTGGGTCCGGTCGACTGCTCCGCTCCAGTGCCAGAGCAGTCCGCTCCACCGGTGCCCAGTCCGGGCCCGGTCGTCTGCTCCACTCCAGGGCCGGAGTCATTTGTCCCACCGGTGCCCAGTCCGGGCCCGGTTATTTGCCACGTTCCATGGCCGGAGCCGTCTGCCCCACCGGTGCCCAGTCCAGGCCCGGTTATTTGCCACGCTCCATGGCCAGAGCAGTTTGCCCCACCGGTGCCCAGTCCGGGCCCGGTTATTTGCCCCGCTCAATGGCCGGAGCCGTTTGCCCCACCGGTGCCCAGTCAGGGCCCGGTTATTTGCCCCATTCCATGGCCGGAGCTGTTTACCCCACCGGGGCCAGTCCGGGCCCAGTTATTGGCCCCGTTCCATGGCCGGAGCCATCTGCCCCACCGCTGCCCAGTCCGGGCCCGGTTATTTTCCCCGCTCCATGGCCGGAACCATTTGTCCCACCGGTGCCCGGTTCGGCCCCGGTCATCAGAGGAAGGCCAGGGAGGAAGCTGTCCACTTCGCTGGGGCCAGAACCGCCACCGACGAAATAAGATTCCCTCCCTAACCCTCCCCCCATGTGTGTGTTTATTGGTGGGCGTTCAGGAGTCCGTGCCTTTGGGGGGGGGGGGTACTGTCAGGCTCTGGCCATTTTGCTTCTCTATGTAGCCATGGTCAGAGTCTGACAGGTCCTTTTTTTCTGTTTCTATGTGGTGGTTTGTGTTGGATCCCTAATTAGAGGCAGCTGCAGTGCATTGTCTCTAATTAGGGATCCTACATATGTTTGTAGGTCCCACACCCTAGGTGTGGGTCATTATTTCCATGTCAAGAGAAGTAAGTGTGTGTCATGTTTTAAATTTGTATAGTTCGTCATTTTTGAGTTTATATCATTGAGTGTATACTCTAATTAAAAACCATGTTGAACTATTACTGCGCTGCGCCTTGGTCTCTGTTAACACATTCTCATGACATCCACATTGTGATACGTTAGAGAGTTATTCTAAATTGTATGAACGTTTTTTCCCCTCATCAATCTACACACAATACCCCATAATGAAAAACTAGTTTTTTAAAAATGTTTGCATATTTATAAAAAATACTTAAATATTTATAATAAAAACTTAAATATCACGTTTACATAAGTATTCAAAACCTTTACTCTGTACTTTGTTGAAATTACAGCCTCAAGTCTTCTTGGGTATGACGCTACAAGCATGGCACACCTGTATTTGGGGAGTTTCTCCCATTCTTCCTTCCAGAGATGTTCGATTGGGTTCAAGTCCGGGCTCTGGCAATGCCAACCTTCCAACAGGCAATGCTCTGGCAATTTCCCGAAGCCACTCCTGCGTTGTCTTGGCTGTGTGCTTAGGATCATTGTCCTGTTGGAAGGTAAACCTTCGCCCCAGTCTGAGGTCCTGAGTACTCTGGAGCAGGTTTTCATCAAGGATCTCTCTGTACTTTGATCCCTTCATCTTTGCCTCAGTCCTGACTAGTCTCCCAGTCCTTTCCACTGAAAAACACCCCACAGCATGATGCTGCCATCACTATGGGAATGGTGCCTGGTTTCCTCCAGACGTGACGCTTGGCATTCAGGCCAAAGAGTTCAATCTTGGTTTCATCAGACCAGAGAATCATGTTTCTCATGGTTTGAGTGTCTATAGGTGCCTTTTGGCAAACTCCAAGCAGGCTTTCACGTGCCTTTTACTGAAGAGTGGCTTCTGTCTGGACAGAGTGCTGCAGAGATGGTTATCTTTCTGGAACGTTATCCCATCTCCACAGAGGAACTCTGGAGCTCTGTCACAGTGACCATCAGGTTCTTGGCCACCTCCCTGACCAAGGCCCTTCTCCCCCGATTGCTCAGTTTAGCCAGGCTGCCAGCTCTTGGAAGAGTGTTGGTGGTTCCAAACTTCTTCCATTTAAGAATGATGGAGGCCACTGAGTTCTTGGGGACCTTCAATGCTGCAAAAATTGTTTGGTACCCTTCACCAGATCTGTGCCTCGACACAATCCTGTCTCTGAGCTCTATGGACAATTCCTTTGACCTCATGGCTTGGTTTTTGCTCTGACATGCACTGTCAACGGTGGGACCTTATATAAACAGGTGTGTGCCTTTCCAAATCAAAACAGGTTTTAATATTTTTTTTGCAAAAAAACTGAAACACCTTCTGTACATAAGTATTTAGACCCTTTGCTATGAGACTTGAAATTGAGCTCCAGTGCATCCAGTTTCCATTGATCATCCTTGAGATGTTTCTACAACTTGTTTGGAGTCTACTTGTGGTAAATTCTATTGATTGGACATGATTTGGAAAGGCACACACCTGTCTATATAAGGACCCACAGTTGACAGTGCATGTGTGTGCGTGCGCGTGTGTGTGTCTTTGTGTGTGGAGGAAACAGGTGACATGGCGGGAGTCCTGATGAGGGCTAGTGTAAGGTCAGCCAGATCAGGTTACACACGACAAGGCTTTCCATTGATCCATTCAGCCATCCACAAACTATTTGATATGCTGTTGTTTAGCAATCTAACGTCTAACTATATAAACTCATGCTCAGAGGCACACAATCTGTGTGTGTCAGATTTCCTTATTGAGCTGTATGGTAAAGGGTTAATGAGTATAGGGCAGTTTCCAGCAGACCTGCATGCCTCTCCCCTTCACCCCCCAACCTCCACCACTC
The DNA here is from genome assembly GCA_023634145.1 of Thymallus thymallus. Lineage (NCBI taxonomy): Eukaryota > Metazoa > Chordata > Actinopteri > Salmoniformes > Salmonidae > Thymallus > Thymallus thymallus. Next base: position 27,036,902 of record CM042393.1, on the reverse strand, counting down.
CACCCGGCGTGACCTCTCCTCAAACTACGTGCAGCCTCCTGTATCTATCCCTACCCTATCTATCCCTCCCCTGTCTATCCCTCCTCTGTCTATCCCTCCTCTATCTATCCCTACCATATCTATCCCTCCCCTATCTATCCCTCCTCTATATATCCTTCCTCTATCTATCCCTCCCCTATCTATCCCTCCCTTCCTCTCCTCTTTTTTTCTCTCTTCCCTGCCCTCCACACCTGCTATGGGAGCCAGCCCCTTGTCTCTTGCCCAGGCATGGTGGAGGAACAGACTCTCACTGTGTTTTCCTACAGATAATAATCACATATCTCACATGCTTGCTCTTCTCGGCCTGGCTGGCCTGCCTGCCAAGCTTACCTCAGCCGAGACCCCTGCTGCAGCTGCCCCGCCATACACCAGACCCACCGAGAGCCTTCGAGTCCACACAATACAGCGTCCCCACTTCTGCCCCCACCCCTGCCTCTCCTACCGCAGGTGTCCCCAGGCTAAGAGAATAGCATGGTGGGGAGGGGTGGAAGGGTTCATTGGGCTATTGAGGTATAGCTATGGTTCCAAATTCACCACCCCCACCTCCACCACTTCTATAGCTATTCAAAGAAAAGAATGCAGAACGATAAAGAGACTCAGTCGTTCCCAACACATCACCACGTCTCATACCCCCAGTACATTTAGAGGGGGTATGATCAATGGCATTGTCACTATCTGACCTTATTCTCAATGGTCCAGACGTGTATGGTGTTCAAGTGCCTCTTGTCCAGAGGTCTGTGCTGCTCTTATGTGTAAGACTACCCCTGTGGGCTCCTGAACAGCCATTGTGACTATGTAAGTAAACCCCAATGGAACAGGGGAGCTCAGTGCAGGAGGAGAAATAGGAGACATTTTTCATTTATTAATGAATGCTATCAGGTTGACCAGTTCATGTTTTACAAAAAGCCAGGGAGAGGCAGATTAGTTATCAGGGCCAGCTGCCAGTCCAGACTGGCCTCTTCTCTCTCTCTCTCTCTCTCTCTCTCTCTCTCTCTCTCTCTCTCCCTCCATCCCTCCTTCCCTCTCTGGGTTTTACCATGGCCACAGTCACTGGGCAGATGGACAGGGCCATGGATCAATCAGAGAGGATCAATAGCTCCAGACTGATGCGGGGTGAAAGGTGTGGGCTGACTGACTGTGAATAGGGGACTAGGGAGGGGAGAGGGGATGGGGAAGGGCCCATGTCGTGTAGTGTCACTCACTGACTGTATTCTCTCAACAGGGGGCATGATTGAGATGGATGGAGGAAGAGTGGCTCCAGTTGACACTACTACCTACTTACCTGACTGGATGTCGCTCCTCAATGTTCATGATTCATTAAGTCAACAACCAGTTTGGGAAATGTCACCATTCTGGAGGGGGAAACCACAAGAAAGAAACCTCTCTTCGAGGTTGTGCTTTCTTAGCATGTGAGACTGTGCACAGTACCTTTTAAACATAGAGTATTCTTATCTTTGGCAAATAGCCAAATTACTAAATATGAGTCTTTCCTCTGATGTATTTATTGTGCTGTTATCCTGTGTGGTAGGTAGCCTAGTGAGCCAGTAACTGAAACGTTGCTGGTTTGAATTAACGTGCCGACTAGGTAAAATATATGTTGATGTGCCCTTGAGCAAGAAACTTAACCCTTATTGCGCTAAAATGTAAAATCCTATATTACATAATTTGTTGATCTACAGTATTTGATTTACTGTAACTTGGTATCATAACCTTGTTCCTTATCAAGCACTTTGACACTCAGATCAACGCTGTCTCTAAAAAAGAAATAATTATCTCAAGTTCAAACAAAGCACAATAGAAGACCCTGGCACAGTGAAATAAACCAGATAGAAATTGACAGCATAGAATCCCATCCATCTAGCTCAGCGTCGTGAGGCCTCCGTGAAGTGACGGCAGACAGGGTCACAGCGGTCAGCCAGCCAGTCAGACACTGCTCTGTATTCTGTTCTATTGTTTCTGCTTGTCTTCCGGATGGCTGCTAGCTCTGGTCTGTGTTTGATACAGTCCAGACTGCCGTGTGTGGTGTGTACCTCATACTCAGCCCTGTGACACTAGACACAGAGACACCAACAGGAAGGAAAGAAGTGCATCTCAGAGTCCACTCAGCCACCAGCCAAATGGCCGTCCAGCAGCCGGCACACACTAGTCAACAGTTCAAGGGGTTTGTTCTGCTTTCACAGGCTTCCAGAAGAGGAAATGGTTCGGAAATTGGAGAGTCAACTAAAATAAACTCCTGGGTAGCGCTTTCCTGCAGTCAAATGACTATTATTCTGGTGTTCCTATGTCAAACTGTTTTGTTATATTTCAGTCTTCTGTGATGTATATAAAGTGTCATATTGGGATGCAAACTCAAAGTTGAATACATTTCAACTCTATATCTGACATGGTACAGGTGTCTTCTTTTTTTAAGCCCATAATCATGTGTGTGAGATACTTTTGTTTCAAAGTAGATTTGTTGACCTGCGAAATAAAGACCTAAAAACGAAGGACACAAAACTCTAGTAACCCAAATGGCCAAGCTACGAATCATATACATTTCACATTCACACACCTACTCTTAACTAATACCTATTTCTATGTATTTCCCCTCACAAACTACTGAAGCATCATGGTTCTGAGGAGCTGGGGCTGGAGCTGAGGGTTGGGCAGTAGTTAGTCAACAGTCATGGGAGTCTTTGGCAGGCGGTGTTTCCTGTTTCCTGTTGAAGGGCGAGGAGGTGTCTCATGGTTCCCTGCAGAGACAGGAAGTGCAGGCTAAACAGAGGGAATCCCACCCCTGCCATCACCACACAACAGCACAGACATTTTACAATAGTTTCCACAGAGGGATCCCCATCCCCTGGCCTTTCGGCATGACAAAGGAAGTCTGTGTGTCTGTCTGTCCGGTCGGGCTCAGCCAATAAGAGGCAGAGATGGTGATATAAACCATTTGTTGTATTCAGATGTTGAAATCCAATCAAGTCATAGAAATGTATACGCTGTTTAAAACTACATGTAGGCCTACTGGGGAAAATAGCCATGGTGTCAATATCATTATGCAAGTTTGATTGAATTAAGTTTTTCCTGATACCATCATATGAAACTTTCAATCACAACAAAGAGAAATCAGTTTTACTATATTTCCTCTGGTTCAGGGGTTATTATTTGTGTGCCCTTTGTTGGTTCGTGTCAAGTCTTTGAAAGATGAAGCGAATTTAAGAACGATGACAGACACAGATGTAGGATCTTAATTTGACCACCCTGTTGCAGGATAACATTCCTGCAATGCAGGACATTTAAAATGTGTTGTGTATTTGAGGTTTAAAAAGGCTTCTGAAGTTTTTCATTTCCACTTTGAAATGTCAGACTTCATAAGAGTGCCTATTAATTATAATCCACATAATAATTACCATTTCCTGTTGCTGCAGGAATATTGTCCTGCTGTAGTAAACTGGATCAAATTAAGATTCTACATCTGTACATGAAGAGCAACACGACTATGAGAGAAAGGGGCTGAACATATCACCATGATGCAATGGTGTGCAACCATGGTGCCCTTTGTGAATGTTCTGGGGGATTAGCCTAGTCTGGGAAATGTCATAGTCATTGTTTACTTCCGCATGGCGCACTTCACTTATATGGTGACCTTATTTTTTTCTTATCTATGCCACCCATGTGAGACCTCTGTTTACGCGTTAATAATTACAAATAATTTCTCGAGCAAGAAATTTGCGAGAATTGGGAGTCTGAATTGCATTCACATACAGAGGTAGCGTCATTTGTTTTGACAACGTTGTAAAACCACAGATCTGCTTAATAGTGAAGTGATTTGGTGCCCCTGAATATTTGATGTTAATGTAATAGGAAAGTCATGAAAGCTTTTCAAATCTCAATTTATCGTGTCAACCGATCATTGATTTAACCTGCAAATTTATGGAACCTTTCTTCCAGTTCCTGGAGGGCTAAAGGATGAATGGTTGAACTGTAAATAGCATGTCCAACTCACAATGAGAAATGTTTCCACATTTTATATTGCAAAGGGGCTTATCTCATTTTAATTATTTACTTGCGAGTGTGATGGAGTGCCTCAGGGAGAAATATTGATTACACAGATTTAGGACCTGCTGCCTGGCTAAATGGCATACTGGGATACTTAAATGGGAATGTCAATGTAGGGAGGTCTGGCTAACTCCCATCCCCAAAGACAAAACACACAAATAAACTGAGCAGACAAAACATAAGATTGGATACACAAGGAAAGGTCAGTCGTTTCTGCATGAAATAAAATCTCATCTGACTTAATGTATGACCAGTGAATAAGACTGTTATTATGGTAGATATGGTAGATATGGTAACTGCTTCTTACTTTCTCGTGTGCTTCTTATTTGTGTTTTTGTTCCTCCTTATGTTATTTTTAATACTACATTGTTGTTGATTAACGGAGCTTTACAAGAAATGTACTTGTGCATGTAACATTAAAACTTCAAACTAGGAAATCTGCAACCAGAAGACACCGGTGGACATATTGACAGAAAAGGGACAATTAAAATAGTCGTATTGATCGGTTTCTGACAAGCAAGAGATCCAATCCAGACCACTCATTATGTTCCAGATCCTGGCTGTTCAAACACAACAATATGAATCCACACACAAGTTCTATTCTGTCAGATGGACAAGTTTAACACACATAACTGGGTCTTGGTTAGTACCCTCTCTGTCCCTCTACTTATCATCAACAACAGCTGTACAATAATAGTGAAGCAGAAGGAACACCACTGATCTGGAGCTCAGACAGAGACTGAGACCCTTCTGTAAATGATCAGGGCAGTCACACTGGCAGGTCAAGGATCGTCCGTCCTGCATGGGGGCCAACGCACACAGATCAATACATAATATCTTACTAATTGAATTCGACCTGGATCGACCCAGAGGGCCGCTGGCTGCGATCTGTGGGCAAGTGCACAGTAAATACTAATGATGAGGGGTGGCGGCTGGGGTTCTGTGGGGGCAGGCAGGGGGGGAATGTCTGCTCTGAGGGGGAGATGAGAGGTGGGGGTTGAGGAGAGGGGTTTGGGTGGGCGGAGGATGGGGATATAGGGGGGATGGGGGTGTGGTATCAGTTTATCACACAGAGCCAGGGGGTCAGCCAGATTCCCCTATCATTACCTTCACAAGGTTTTCACCTCAACATTTATCTCCATAATAGTGCTCTTCTTTGGACATGGTCAATTTTATAGTCTCTGTCTGCTTTTCTGCAGGGACATCTGTGGCATTGTGTGCACATTTTAGAGTGGACTTTTATTGTCCCCAGCACAAGGTGCACCTGTGTAATGATCATGCTGTTTAATCAGATTCTTGATATGCCACACCTGTCAGGTGGATGGATTATCTTGGCAAAGAAGAAATGCTCACTAACAGGGATGTAAACAAATTTGCGCACAATTTGAGAGAAATAAGCTTTTTGTGCGTATAGAACATTTCTGGGATCTTTTATTTCAGCTCATGAAATATGGGTCCAACATTTTATATTTTTGTTCAATATAAATATGTGTTTGAACAAAGCTTATCTTCTTTTTTTTCTAAGCAAGGTTTGTTTGGCTTTGCTGTATGTAAAAATCTCTTTAGGTCAAGATTTTCTATTATTTTTTAACTTTTATTTAACTTGGCAAGGACACATTGACAGGTTTTTTTTACTTGTCGGCTCGGGTATTCGAACCAGCGTCCTTTCGGTTACTGGCCCAACGCTCCTATCCTAATGCAACATAATACAGTATACATTTATTGTATGTATTCCTCAACAGGTAACTTACTGAACGCCCTGCTATGACAGGGCACACTGTTATTTGAAGCCCTGCTTAAAGTTGTTTACCAGAAATTAGTGCAGAATTGTCTGCAGTAAGCTGACCATACTGAGAATTAACCAAGTCTCCATTTATTTTTTTTACTAGGCAAGTCAGTTAAGAACAAATTCTTATTTTCAATGACAGCCTAGGAACAGTGGGTTAACTGCCTTGTTCAGGGGCAGAACGACAGATTTTTACCTTGTCAGCTCGGGGATTCGATCCACCAACCTCTCGGTTACGGGCCCAACACTCTAACCACTGGGCTACCTGCCGCCCCAAAACCAGGAACCATACCAGGAACAAAAACTCTTTAGCAGTTTCTTTGGCCCGTTTTTTTTTTTTTTACAGAAACAGCATCTGTTAAAGAAGTAAATGGGAATATCTGTGTATCTGACAGCCTTCATGGGGTCAAAGAGAAAACAATCTGTGGCAAAAAGCTCTCGGTCAATTCCACCCAGCAACACAAGGCCAATGTGTTGGAATCATTTACATGGCCAGTTTCTGCATACGCCAGGGGAGGGCACATTTATTTGAGTCCATCTAATTGACGTTTGCGGATCGATGTAACAAAAAGCCTCTCTGCAGAGTCCGCCAATACACACCTATTCCCCGGAGACCCTCGGGTCCACCATGCCATGTGTACGGGGCCTGGCACCTCATCAGTCACAACTATCGGCCCGATCCAGAGGACCTCTTCCCATTCTGCACCTGCCCCACCACACAATCCCCACTGATCAGCGAGGGCACCTACCCCTCCTCTAAAACGTTCCATATTGTTGGAGGCACAGCTCACCAGGGGTCCTGACTGATCCCACCATGGACAATTGCATCACACCGAGAGGTATTTATTTGATGGGTTAGTGGATGTGTCACTCGGGGCGACGAATACCTCAGCTATGATGGAATGAAATGGAATACAGATATTACTTTATAGAAATCATTATGTCAGGATTCCTATGATAAGTCATGATGACTGTTGTGCATTAAAAGGCCTTAATAACATCAGTGTTGCAGAACCGCTGGCCCTTTGAAGATAAGTGGGTCTGTGTAACCTGATGACGTGGACTAGTTCTAATCACAGTCCAATTTGGCAGTTCCAGCTCTGAAACATAAGACCATGCTGAACAGAACCCACAGATGTTCTCTGAGGATTGGTCTTCTGAGTGGATTTAAGTTCTTGGTTGGATCATCCTAACTGACAGTCATTGGACAGTCATTGTAACACTCTGGTACTATTGACTTACATCACTTCCTGGTGGAATCCCAGAGTATCTGGTTCCTCAGTGGGGGGTGGTTAGCAATCCGGGTTGGAGCCCAGCCTAATGAGTGCAAGGCACGTTCTGAGAGGAGTGAAACCCAGGCCACCCCAGCACCTGTCACCCATCTTTCAACTGGCTGTTTCAGGAGAAAGAGGGAATGAGAGAAGGCAGGGCTGGGGGAGAACAAATCTGTCTGGATGATTATAGGGGGCAAACAAGCAGACGTGCAGGTGGTGAGTGGGTGAGGGGCAGGGTGTGGGTGTGTGTACACACTGTAAGTGTGTGTGTGTGTGTGTGTATGTGTGTGTGTGCGTGTGCGTGTGCATGTGTTTTGGTGGGGGGGGGGGTAGTAACCCAAGCTGAGATGCTACCCCCCTCTACCCCCACCAAGCCCATAGATTAAGGGTGGCATTTCGGAGAAGGCTCAGCGTGGGTGGCTCAGGGTTAAGTCTTTCCCCCATCCCTCCCACACCAGTCCCCCTCTGCACCCCCCCCCCCCCCACCTCCACCACGTGCCCAAAGCACTATCAGTTCCCTCACTCTACCCCCGCCCTTTATGGATATAGTCTGAGCCCCACCTCCAAGCCTCAATGCTAATAGACCAGTAGCCCCATCAGCATTAGGCCAGGCCTAATTACCATCAGTGAAGCCATAATTAGTGAGGGATTGTTGTAGCGTTGGTGCGAATGCTGCGGTTTAATGAGCCAGTGGGGAGAGAGGTCAGGGCGAGGGATCAGAGACAAGAGGGAGCATCACCCTCAGAGGAAGCTCAACCACTCAGGGTCATACAGCATACATCTGCTCTAATGGGGATGTATATTTGTTGTTTTGTTACACAGACAACACTTAAGGAACCAAAATAATATGAATTTATTCAAGTGATTCTACCGAGGCAGTTTTGGGTATTTAGTCACATAGTTAGGGTATGAGTGCAAAAATAGAATCAGTTTTGCCTTTTAGATCATAATGAATAAAATGATATGGACAGGGGAGGACCTGATCCGAGATCAGCACTTCTCTAAAACAGCTCAATTACTTATTTTCTTCTTTACATTCAGTACCAGTCAAAAGTTTGGACACACCTATTCATTCAAGGGTTTTTCTTTATTTTTACTATTTTCTAAATTGTAGAATAATAGTGAAGACATCAAAACTATGAAATAACATACAGTGGGGAGAACAAGTATTTGATACACTGCCGATATTGCAGGTTTTCCTACTTACAAAGCATGTAGAGGTCTGTAATCATAGGTACACTTCAACTGTGACAGACAGAATCTAAAACAAAAATCCAGAAAATCACATTGTATGATTTTTTAATAATTAATTTGAATTTTATTGCATGACATAAGTATTTGATCACCTACCAACCAGTAAGAATTCCGGCTCTCACAGACCTGTTAGTTTTTCTTTAAGAAGCACTCCTGTTCTCCACTCATTACCTGTATTAACTGCACCTGTTTGAACTCGTTACCTGTATAAAAGACACCTGTCCACACACTCAATCAATGATCATGAGGAAGGTGAGGGATCAGCCCAGAACTACACGGCAGGACCTGGTCACTGACCTGAAGAGAGCTGGGACCACAGTCTCAAAGAAAACCATTAGTAACACACTACGCCGTCATGGATTGAAATCCTGCAGCGCACGCAAGGTCCCCCTGCTCAAGCCATTGCATGTCCAGGCCCGTCTGAAGTTTGCCAATGACCATCTGGATGATCCAGAGGAGGAATGGGAGAAGGTCATGTGGTCTGATGAGAAAAAAATAGAGCTTTTTGGTCTAAACTCCACTCACAGTGTTTGGAGGAAGAAGAAGGATGAGTACAACCCCAAGAACACCATCCCAACCGTGAAGCATGGAGATTGAAACATCATTCTTTGGGGATGCTTTTCTGCAAAGGGGACAGGATGACTGCACCGTATTGAGGGGAGGATGGATGGGGCCATGTATCGCGAGATCTTGGCCAACAACCTCCTTCCCTCAGTAAGAGCATTGAAGATGGGTTGTGGCTGGGTCTTCCAGCATGACAACGACCTGAAACACACAGCCAGGGCAACTAAGGAGTGGCTCCGTAAGAAGCATCTCAAGGTCCTGGAGTGGCCTAGCCAGTCTCCAGACCTGAACCCAATAGAAAATCTTTGGAGGGAGCTGAAAGTCCGTATTGCCCAGCGACAGCCCCGAAACCTGAAGGATCTGGAGAAGGTCTGTATGGAGGAGTGGGCCAAAATCCCTGCTGCAGTGTGTGCAAACCTGGTCAAGAACTACAGGAAACGTATGATCTCCGTAATTGCAAACAAAGGTTTCTGTACCAAATATTAAGTTCTGCTTTTCATGCAATAAAATGCAAATTAATTACTTAAAAATCCTACAATGTGATTTTCTGGATTTTTTTTAGATTCCGTCACTCACAGTTGAAGAGTACCTATGATAAAAATTACAGACTTATACATGCTTTGTAAGTGGGAAAACCTGCAAAATCGGCAGTGTATCAAATACTTGTTCTCCCCACTGTATATGGAATTATGTAGTAACCAAAAAAGTGTTAAACAAATCAAAAATATATTTTAGATTTTAGATTCTTCAAAGTAGTCACCCTTTGCCTCAATGACAGCTTTGCACACTCTTCTCTCAACCAGCTTCACCTGTAATGCTTTTCCAACAGTCTTGAAGGAGTTCCCACATATGCTGAACAGTTGATGGCTGCTTTTCCTTCACTCTGATGTCCAACTCATCCCAAACCGTCTCAATTGGTTTGAGGTCAGGTGATTGTGGAGGCCAGATCAGCCTTCCATATGTCTGGAAATACGACACTCAGACGCTCTGCCCATATACTCCTGCGGCGCTGAAAGGATTCCTCGTCCTCCTCCTCTTTCACCTGGTCCCGATTCTGCAGGGGTTCGTAAAAGAGCCCCCACGAGTTGGGAGACAGGAGCACCTCCTCCTCCTCCGACACCACTATGTACTCCTGCTCCCATGGCTGCAGGGGCTCTTCAACGAACCCCCACGAGTATAGCGGCAGGGGCTCTCCTTCCCGCCCCTCCGACAGTCCCCATTCCCCCCCCCCAAAAAAAACAGTATGGGGGGTCTTCTGAGCTGTTCGCTGGTCCTGCCATGTGGATTGCCGACGTGGAGCCTGCCGACGTCGCCACTGCCATGGATCCTGGTCTGGATCCAGAGTTAGACAACGGAGGTACTCCTCCTCGGGGACAAGCTCCTTACCTCCAAGGAGTTCCTCCATTGTCCAGCTCTGCTTGGTCCTGTTGTGGTGGATCTTTCTGTCATGGTTGAAAGGTAGGCAAGACCCGAGGTGCGGAGCAGTAGTAGATAGACATTCCTTTATTGGTTTCCATATAATACAAAAAGGAGAGGAAGCAAACATGAACTGACATGCATAAAGCACAAACAAAGATCCACACGTAGGTGGGAAACTCAGAAAATCCCCAATTAGAGACAACGCAGGGCAGCTGCCTCCAATTGGGGACAAAGAAAAAACAAACATTGAGATGCCTAGAGGCATCCCTACAGTCAGGACCTGACAACCTTGTCACAACACAACTGACTGGCTCAAACGCATTAAGAAGGAAAGAGATTTCACAAATGGGCTTTTAACAAGGCACACCTGTTCCAGGTCACTACCTCATGAAGCTGGTTGAGAGAATGCCAAGAGTGTGCAAAGCTGTCATCAAGGCAAAGGTTGGCAACTTTGAAGAATTTGTTTAGCACTTTTTTGGTTACTACATGATTCCATATGTTTTATGTCGTAGCTTTGATGTCTTCACTATTATTCTACAGTACAATGTAGAAAATAGTACAAATAAAGAAAAACCCTTGAATGAGTAGGTGTTTACAAACTTTTGACTGGTACTGTATATGATGCAAATTAATACAGCAGAGTTGTTTCTGCTATATAAAATGAGATGGGAAGTAGGCTAAGGGAATAGTGTCACTAATTTATATCTAGAGTCACTGACACAATTAGAAACCAAGCCATTTTGATAATGGCTGACTGGAAATGTGTTTTTTAATACAGAACAATGACATCAGAAAATCACATTGAAACAATGACATCAGAAAATCACATTGAAACAATGACATCAGAAAATTCATTGTTATTATTTCTCTCATATCGTGGTGTTTATACAAGAACATGTTTCTATTTGTTTCACTTAAGCAATGGCTGTCATTATTTAGACTGCAGTACTTAAACACTGTACTTGATTGCATACAGTACATAGCGAACATATAGCCTTTGCCAAGACAGCCCTTTTCTTAAAGGACAAAGCTGTCAAAACATTTGGCATCACTCTCATAATTTTCTGTAAGCATTCAAAAGTTCCTCAGAGTCTGTGTTTGTTTTATGTCTCCCGCAGCTGCTCCCTCTTAGTCTCTCTGTACTAGAAATGACGTCAAGCAAGCGAGAAAGGCGAGCCTTCCTCGCTGCTTATGGTTTCAGTTTGTTACCATGGCAGCACTCCCCACTTCCTGTCAGAATAGGGCTTCCTGTGTTCATACATTTTTTGTGCGTGCACTCCAGAGAAGATACTAAGATGTGTTGACAATACAATATGAGGGGTTTTATGAACAATGAGCTAAGGGCTTTCCCTAAATTATATAAACATGGTTGAGGACATAGCTGTTGTTATCATAAGCCAGTCTGTCCTTTCGTACCCGTGAAGATACAGTATATGATTTTAGATTTTAGATTTTGAATTACATTTTATTATTATGTTGTCAAGAATCGTGAGGATGTACAGCCCACATGGGCTTATAATACACTGTATTTGATGTAGTCAAACAAAAACTAAAAAATATCATATTTATACACTACCGCTCAAACGTTTGGGCTCACAAATCCATGTTTTTGAAAGAAAAACAATTTTTTTGTCCATTAAAATAACATCAAATTGATCAGAAATACAGTGTAGACATTGTTAATGTTGTATATGACTATTGTACCTGGAAACGGCTTATTTTTTATGGAATATCGACATAGGTGTACAGAGGCCCATTATCAGCAACCATCAATCCTGTGTTCCAATGGCACGTTGTGTTAGCTAATCCAAGTTTATCATTTTAAAAGGCTAATTGGTCATTAGAAAACCCTTTTGCAAATATGTTAGCACAGCTGAAAACTGTTGTGCTGGTTAAAGAAGCAATAAAACTGGCCTTCTTTAGACTAATTGAATATCTGGAGCATCAGCATTTGTGGGTTCGATTACAGGCTCAAAATAGCCAGAAACAAAGAACTTTCTTCTGAATCTCGTCAGTCTATTCTTGTTCTGAGAAATGAAGGCTATTCCATGCGAGAAATTGCCAAGAAACTGAAGATGTCATACAACACTGTGTACTACTCCCTTCACTGAACAGGGCAAACTGACTCTAACCAGAATAGAAAGAGGAGTGGGAGGCCCAGGTGCACAACTGAGCAAGAGGACAAGTACATTAGAGTGTCTAGTTTGAGAAACAGACGCCTCACAAGTCCTCAGCTGGCAGCTTCATTAAATAGTACTCGCAAAACACCAGTCTCAACATCAACAGTGAAGAGGCGACTCCGGGATGCTGGACTTCTAGGCAGAGTCGCAAAGAAAAAGCCATGTCTTCCTCTGTCCAGTGTCTGCGTTATTTTGCCCTTCTTAATATTTAATTTTTATTGGCTCTATGGCTTTTTCTTTGCAACTCTGCCTAGAAGGCAAATTCTGATTCTTCAGATACTTAACTAGACTAAAGAAGGACAGTTTTATTGCTTCTTTAATCAGCACAACAGTTTTCAGCTGTGCTAACATGATTGCGGTTTTGTGGTTTTTTTGTGGTTTTCTAATGATCAATTAGCCTTTTAAAATGATAAACTTGGATTAGCTAACACAACGGGCCATTGGAACACAGGAGTGATGGTTGCTGATAATGGGCCTCTGTACGCCTATGTAGATATTCCATAAAAAATCATCCGTTTCCAGCTACAATAGTCATTTACAACATTAACAATGTCTACACTGTATTTCTGATCAATTTGATGTGATTTTAATGGACAGAAAATGTGCTTTTCTTTCAAAAACAAGGAAATATCTGGCTAATCGTTGCCCATGAAGTTAGGATAGCGAGCAAGCATTTTAGCCAGGAAGCCTAGGACAACAAAAATGAAAAGCGTGTACTGTATGAGAGCGTCATAGACTGTTTCAGGAACATGAAAGAGATGAGCATGGCATTAGTCAACATGTTTTTTCTACTTACGCACACACGTACACAGGCACACACGTACACACGTACACACACACACGCACACACACACACACACACACACACACACACACACACACACACACACAGACAGAGAGCGAGAGAGAGAGAGAGAGAGAGAAATCAGAACCATGGACAGCCACATGATATCTAGCTTACGTTGATTGGACTAAATTGTTTTTCGAATCTTTTAGTTGTCACTGTATTAGACTAAGCAGAGATGATCTGATGATGAAATGTTGAAGTAGAAAAGATGTCGGAATAGTAGAGGCAGCTCCTGTTTCCTTTGCGACTTGCGGTAACTCTGCAGTGTTCTAAATCAATAGTTGTTTAGTAGTCTGAAAACGTTGGAAACATTAACTTGCTTGATCATGCTGTAGGTCATGTAACAGTTTGTTACATGCAATATATTTTGTGGACTATATTGTTGCTCTCCGGTTTTGTGATGAAACAAAGGTGTGGTTGAATTTATTCTGCCACTGTGTCTTCTTATTGTCTTAAACTCAGGCTTATATATCATGATGTCAAGATACATGAACTAACAGGTTATAGAGCAAACAACGCAATTATCACAACACATAGATTGTAATATGGCTTTTTTTCCTGTCTTGGGAAACTATTTAAACACAAAACACAAAACAAAAACCTTTAAATTATACAACTTATCTTGTCGCAACTTACAAGTTTTGGAAATGCAATTTGCAAACAGGAAAAATGATATTCTAAATAGCCATTCAAGTGTTTTTTTCATTACTAATCCAAAGTTACTTTCAAATCATCATATGAAATATATTTCCCCTAAATCACAGACAGTTCATAGTCGCTCTTCTATGCAATTTAACTTTACAACTTCAATTGCCATAGGCAGTATCCTGGTCCTCAACTGATATATAACCTTGTGCGTGTGCACGTACACACACACACACACATACACACACACACACACACACACACACACACACACACACACACACACACACACACACACACACACACACACACACACACACACACACACACACACACACACACACACACACACACAACATTCTGTCCCTTCCCAAACCTCTTGTCTGACATTCCCATCAACACCCATTTGCAATACAACTACTATATTATCTCTATACTTAAAACAGCCATTTTCTAACGGAATGCAGATGTTTAGACATGTTGTAGACGCAAAGCCAAAAAGTGGTATATCTTGGTCAAAATCTTCTCTTTGATGTGGTTGAAAGTGCTCATTGGCATTGCCAAAACACATTGCCAAAACAAACATAAACATTGGTTGCAAATAATAAACCATGTTGTAGGTGTGTGTGTTTTAAATGGTGTGAGATTCCCTGTGCCTGTCTGTGACGTTCACCAGAGATCTGCGTCAACTCGACTAGTATGTATGGCCATATGTCTTCCCAGCCACCTCCTCTTCCTCTGTTAACATGATACTGCTGAGCAGACAACTATTATGTCATTAACACAAGCCTCTCTCTCTCTCTCTCTCTCTCTCTCTCTCACCTTATCATATTTTCCACTGAGGCGAGCCTTGAGAATGTGAAAGCAGTGTATACACAGCAAAGAGCTCGGTTGAGAGTCTACCTAGAAGTAGACACCCTGGTAGAGTCAACGCTGCATCTAAGAATGCAGCAGATGTGATATTCTATTGTTGAAACTGTATGTATTTTATTATCCCGACTATCCCATGTATTTTGGGTTGGTTTGCAGAATCCCTGCCCTGGCGTCAGCGAGGGAGGGGCAGACAGGAAGACCATCCTCCCTCAGCTTCGGCCTCGGCTGCTGTGTGGAGTTGGAGTCTTGCCAGCTCCCTTACATTCAGCCCCGTGTTGCACTCTGTATCATTGACCTCAGCTGTTTCTCCCCACTGTAATGCCATTCCATAACTCATAGTGCCACATTTACTGATGATGGGGGTGAGGAAGAGGGGGGGTGCTTTCTGGGAAAGAAAAATGCGAACGAGGCCGGACTAAAGTACTGTACTCTGGCTGCCCTATAGCACCCGTTGGAAGGCAACCAAAACGCCGTCTGCCTCACTCTTTTAGAAGAGCAGCACACTATTAATCACATGGTTTGTACAGCAGGCCTGGTCAGCTCGGAGCAGCAGTACACATCACCATTAAGTTAGACAGCTTCCTAAATAGGCAAGGAGCCTGAGTGTCTAACGGACACGTTCAGCCTACACGCTGTGGAGGGAGTGTTGAGGGCTAGTGTGTAGGTCAGGTTAGGGTCTGTGTCACAGCCAGTAAATGTGATGATGAGCAACAGGCAAGCAGCCAGCCAGCCAGCCACTGATTCTTAATTTGTAACGGCACCCTGTGACTGGCTGTGGCTTTGTAGGCGAGAGGTGTTAGCAGCCAGGCGTGCGGAGCGTAGAGGAGGTTGGGTGGGAGCAGGGCCAGTCGAGGTGAAACAAGCTCAGCTCAGCTCGCCATCTTTCTCACCACAGCTGCTAAAGGTCACCGGAGCAACTATACGCCAAGCCCTGCTCTTTACTAGAAAGAGGAAGAGAGGCCACTAGCTAATTCTGCTGTGAGCGACCACAACGCCTTTAGCAGGTGGGGACTTGGATAAACTCACACAGACCAGAATGTCAAACATAAATGTTAACCCAAATTATCATGAGAAGCTCACCTTAATTGAACAAAAGCCCCCATAGTATATTGCTCCTATAGGCAAGCATCAGACAGCAGTCATGAGAACTGCAGCCACACGCAAGAGCCTTGTTTGTTTGTGTCTAGGAGAGCGGTGTTTCAATGTGTTTTGTCCATTACCCAGACTCTGAACTTAGTGATCACAAGAGGTTGTTTTCTGATCGTAGACATGATTCTTACGCAACATGATACTCACGGAGTTGTGTAAACATCGGACACAATGGAAGACTTTGTAAACAGTTGAATCAAATGATTTTGATTATCATCTAAATGTATCCAATCACCTCAAAGTAAGCCTGGTTTCGTAAACAGAAAGTCATCAACATAATGTAAAGGATGTAACGTAATTTCCTATCATTTTACACTTTAACGACAAAAGGGCATAGTTGTTAAGTGAGATGTCAAGGTTTTTCCGTTGGTGCGCTCTTCTCTGTCACATGTGGGGGATACAGCTGAGGCTGACTGATCTGAGACAACATGTGAAAACCCAAGAACAGAGTCTCTTGTATCCCAGAACCACATGATTTTCAGTTTGTGGTGTCAGTTGTGGTGTCAGTTGTGGTGTTAGTTGTGGTGTCAGTGTACACAGACAGTCTTTTTATTTATCTCTTCCCTCCTGCTCAGTTTCACTCTAGAGTAGAAACTCACACACTCACAATCACCCGCTCACAGATAGTGACACCAGGCCTGCCGTCAGCACTCACAGTGTGGAGGCAGAGAAGTTTACCAAGTCAGAGCAGAAACAGAGGGCCTCTTCTGGGAAAGTGATCAACCCTTGGTTGTAATATTACTGTGCACCCAGTGTGTGAACACAACAGTTCTCTCTATCTCTGCCCCCTCTCTGCTCTCACTCTCTCTCCGTTCATTTAGTACAACACACAGCAGGTTAATAGACAGCTACAGTGGCAGGTGGATATACAAACTGCAAAGACAGAAAACGTACAGGGGATGCAATTGGGTTTGCAATATTTACTCCAAATGTATGTCAACATCTTTTTTTCTCAGCTGTGTTTTTGTTCATTTACAGCAATGTTTTCTTCTAACTGATAAAAAGCCAGAACAAACAGACAGTTATGACAGTTAAAGTAACAGGCCAACATAAGTTCTTACACACCTGCACCAAGGAATGTCTGTCTGCTAGAGGTTTGATCCTTCCAATTCTACTTTACCGGATTACAATATCATCCATACATTCTATTGTTTTCTGATGAGTAATCAAGTCAATAACTCCGGGGTACCCCAGTGTTCAATGATGGGTCTCCTTACATTTCTTCCCCAAATGGACTTGCGTATCTATCATCAGAATAGTTACTTCTATGATAGTTCTATCCCTACTCTCAGCTAAAAGGGTCCATCGAGATTTTAGTTCTGGGAACTGATTCCTAAATTGAATGGCGGAGGTTGATCAATGGCTAATCTTTAGTTTCATCGGTATTCTGCCTTCATGTGGGATTCCTTATTAAAGTGGCATGTCAAGGATTTATTTCCTGCTGTAGGCTGTGTATATGCTTGTGTAGAGAAGGGCAGCGAGTGGGAGGGTTTGATTAGTTTCATCTATCATCATGGGCAGTGGCGTTTTTAGCATGTAAATCTTGGTGGGGCAAACCCCCAAACATTTGTTAGATGCATGCCAGCAAAGCCACTACACAAGACAACACAACACTAAACAATACATTAATTGCACTATAACGGTGACAAACGGTGCCCACAAACTGTTAGGGCCTACATAAAGCTGTCCCAACAGCAGAGTCCCAACACCTAACCACTGCTACACCGGGCTATCAGCGGAGCCTTGTCTGGCAGCGAACCAGTTCATTCAGCTGATATGGCTGACTTGGTTTATAATGACAATTGAGATGTACAAACTATGGCATAAGGGGACGACAAGCGGATAAGAGGCAATTTAAAAATGTTAATCAAGACATTAATGAGCAAGCTAGGACGGATGTAGTCGATATAAGTATTTGTTCAGCACTTTTGAAATGTACAGCGACAGAATTCAGAACCTGGGCCGTTTTTACAGTGTTCTCCCTTTACACCAAGTCATAACCGTAGGATAAATAAAGGGGGCATACAAAGCTCTTACAATATTCTATGATTACATTTCTCAAAAACAAGTTATAGGCTACATGTGCACCACCAAGTCAGAATAGTAGGTGAAATTAAGAGGGGAAAATATACCAAATGATTAGGGTGAGGCACATGGGCTACTAACAGCTTACTACACAACATACTTTCTTAGCTACAGTATACATATCTCGCTGGCATATTACATAATTTATGCAGCAGAATACAAGACATTTTCGGACTCATGTGGTGTGACCAATGTGGTTGAACAGGAAAGTGGCGCTGCGGTCCTTCGTGGGAAAATGTTGTCATTAAAGAGAAACATGACGGATTTACCATTCAGAGTTGAATGACCGTTCAAAACGTATTTTCCCAGTTTGAGCTGTTTATTCCCGACCATTCCAGTTGCAATGCTTGCGGTTAGCCACTGTCACCGATTCCTTCCAAACAACTCATTGTTGAATTTGCGTTTTCCAACTTGTTGTGTAATGTTTATGTCCAATGGCCGATGAGCACCGATACGTTTTATCTATAATTTATCTTCATTATTTCTCTTCATATGACAAGGACTAAAAGGATTGCTTCTAGATTGTCAACTTGAACAAACTTTTTTTACATTGTTTGCAAACTGATATGTGACATGTATTAATGCCAAAGTAACATGCAAAACAGGCAAGCCCCCCCCCCACGCTCTGATACCACATAGATAGATAGATAGATAGATAGATAGATAGATAGATAGATAGATAGATAGATAGATAGATAGATAGATAGATAGATAGATAGATAGATAGATAGATAGATAGATAGATAGATAGATAGATAGATAGATAGATAGATAGATAGATAGATAGATAGATAGATAGATAGATAGATAGATAGATAGATAGATAGATACTTTATTGATCCCAGAGGGGGACATTTCTTTGTCAAGCAGCTAAAACAAAACACAGGGCAGGTGCAAAATGCCACAACGAAGGTACACAAAAGACAGATACACCGTAAATGATACATAGAGCGGCAGTATGAAAAAGTATAGAAATACAAGATATCTGGAGTGCAAAAAAAAGCTATAAAAAGACATTTCATAGTATGGGTGGTTGGCTGAATATGTACACTATACATTGGTGGATGTTGCATGGTTAACTATACTATACAGTCGATGGCAGAGAAATACTTCAGTAGCTAAAAATGCATATGATATGAGCAAGGCTAATAATAGTTTACTTAATAGACAGACTGTCCAAATGAACAGGTAAGTGAAAATTTTGCCTGGTTAAATTAGCTGTACAGGTAAATATACAGTTATATTTACAGATAAGTGAATACTTGCATGGTTACAAAACTGTACAGGTAAATGACAGGAAGAGAAACTTAAATAGCTAAATGTGTGTATGATATAATTTGGGGTAATAATAGTAATTCCCTTAAAATACAGTCTTTAGTGCGCAGAGTTGAATTACAGATAACTGCACGTATTGCACATTCAATATACTAAAAGCAGTGAGAAAAGGTGCAACTGACAGGATACTAATATGCATTCCTGACTGAATGACTACGTAAGTTAGGTCCAAGAATGACTTGCAATATTGCATGTGATATGATATAACAACTGTACATGAGTATGTATATACAGACCTGCATGAATAAATAGGTGGTAGAAGGTATGCAGTAGTTTGCTGCACATGTTGAAGGACCTGAGCCTCCTCAGAAAGTAGAGTCGGCTCTGGCCCTTTTTGTACAGGGCCCCGGTGTTACCAGCCCATTCCAGCCTGTTGTCCATATGGACTCCCAGGAACTTGTATGACCCAACCATTTCCACATCCATCCCCTGTATAGGGACTGCAGTCAGTTGGGCCTTGGTTCTCCTGAGGTCCACCACCATTTCCTTTGTTTTGCTGATGTTGAGCTGAAGGTGGTTCTGCTCACAACACAACACAAAGTCACTGATTGTGCTCCTGTACTCCTCCTCCTGCCCACCCCTGATGCACCCTACAATTGCGGAATCATCTGAGAACTTCTGAAGGTGGCATGTTTCAGAGTTATATCTGAAGTCTGAGGTGTAGAGGGTGAACAGGAAGGGGGACAGGACCGTTCCCTGGGTGGCCCCTGTGTTGCTCACTGCCAGTTCTGACACACAGCTCTGTAGTCGCACAAATTGTGGCCTACCGGTCAGGTAGTCCTTCCACTTCCATCCTCATCTTCTCACCCAGTAGCAGAGGCTGAATGGTATTGAAGGCACTGGAGAAGTCAAAAAACATAACCCTCACAGTGCAATCTGCGTTGTCCAGGTGAGAGTATCATCCACCCCGATGTTGCGCTGGTATGCGAACTGCAGGGGGTCCAGTGATGTACACACCAGGGGTCTGAGGTGAGCGAGGACTAACCTTTCCAGGGTCTTCATGATGTGTGATGTTAGTGCGACATGTCTGAAGTCATTCAGGACAGTGGGGTGTGCCTTCTTGGGCACTGGGACGAGGCAGGATGTTTTCCACAGCACAGGGACCCTTTCTAGGCTCAGACTAAGGTTG
Source organism: Thymallus thymallus (assembly GCA_023634145.1). Classification (NCBI taxonomy): domain Eukaryota; kingdom Metazoa; phylum Chordata; class Actinopteri; order Salmoniformes; family Salmonidae; genus Thymallus; species Thymallus thymallus. The sequence goes on along the minus strand of CM042393.1, from coordinate 27,016,285 downwards.
AAAAGACGCTGGAGTATTCCACACAGTTGGTCAGCACAGACCCTAAGCACCCTTGGGCTGATACCATCAGGGCCCGCCGCTTTCTACTGATGTAGTCTCTCCAGCTCTCTCTTCACTTGGTTGGTGGTGAAAGTCAGCCCGGTGGGGAGGTGGGGGGAAGGGGGGTGTTGAGGATCAGTCCAGGGGGAGCAGGGGTGGAGGAGGGGTCACTGATTGTCTCAGCAGAGGTATTGTGGGTAAAGTGGGGGTGGGACAGCCATGAGGGTGTGTGGCCTGGGGAGCTGGAAGGGAGGTGGACAGGGCCAGTATCAAACCTGTTAAAAAATTGGTTCAGCTCATTGGCTCTGTCATGGGTCCCCTCCGTCTGCCCACTGTTTGACTTTTTGAAGCCAGTGATATTTCTCATACCCTTCCACACTTCTCTCTTCCCCTCAGCAATCCACAACTTCAGCTCCCTCTGGACGCATTTCAATTTGTCCTTGTCCTTGTCCCTCTCCTTGAAGGCCCTCTTCTTCTCATTCAGCAGGGCCTTCAGGTCGCTGGTGACCCAGGGTTTATTGTTTGGAAAACAGCGTACCTTCCTGGTGGGTACAGTGTTGTCTACACAAAAATTAATATAGTCCGTTATGCAGTCAGTAAGTCCATCAATGTCCTCCCCATGAGCCTCACAGAGCACATCCCAGACTGTTGTTTCAAAGCAGTCCTGTAGGGCCTCATTCGCCTACGGGGACCATCTCCTAATGTTCCTGGTGGTCGCAGGCTGCTGTTGGACCAAAGGCCTGTAGTGTGGAATGAGGTGGACAAGGTTGTGATCCGATCTACTGAGGGGAGGGAGTGCAGTGGAGTTGTATGCGTCCAGAAAACACATCACTTTACCACTTAATGCTAAAATTAAACAAGTTGTGTCTTCCTTCTAAATGTTACCCTTATCTTCTTTTCTGTACAGATGTAGTATCTTATTTTGATCACCCTTTGAAAATTTATTTGCACTTTGAAATGTCAAACTTAATTTTACCTTACAAAAAAATGATCAACTCCTGAATTATAATCCACACAATAATTCACATTTCCTGTGCTGCAGTATTCTTTTCCTGCCGTAGCAAACTGAATCAAATTAAGATCCTACATCTGTACACCACAAACTTTATTAGCTCTAAATTGTTCTCTTCCATTATTTAGCAGACCTCATTACAAGATCACTATAGCAACACACCACTTCCAAAACAGCTATTTTCTATTTTCCCTACTTTGCTTGTAAATAACATCCATCCAGGGAATGTGATGCAACATTAGCCTGACACATTCTGAGCAGCAATGCCTTGACATACAGTAGCTTTGTCCTTTCAAGTGCAAGTCTTTCAGGCATTTCCTCATCTCCAAGACATGCTGTTCTGTTCTGTTCTGAGCAGCCTTCCTTCCCCAGTCTGAGTGTGTGCTTCAGAACCTGACACTGTAACTGCAGGAATTAGAGAGCTAGCTCGTTTCACATGTACAACTTGCTTACCAACTGCTCTGCTCTACCTTATCTCTCTCCAATCTGTCACTCATTTCTCTTTTCTCTACTCCCTCTCATCCTCAGCCCGGCTCTCATCTGTCGTTCTTTCAGCTCTAAACTTGGAGGTTCTCTCTCTCTCTCCCCCCTTCCTGGCTCTCTCTCTTCTATCATTCTCCCCAGTGGCAGAGTGAGCCAGCTGGTATACTAGCAAAAATCTTTGCCATTGTATCTGATGGGTAAAGTAATACTTTATCAATGCACTTCCTAGCTCTTCTTCTGTTTCATAATGTAACTCCTATCTGATTACCTTATGAAACATACTTTCATATGAAACACAACTCTTATTCGGTACATTTCACTCAATACTCAAAACTCAATATTCTTCTATACGGATTTGAAAAACACCGACACAGACAATTGGGTGTACTCATTTTGTTTTTTATTTATTACCTAAAAAAGAAAAATGTTCTATCACAAGTCACACTGAAATGTATTGCTTAAGAAAAAAATATATGTATATATTTTTTAGTTTTTTAGGGGAAACGTGATTTCCATTATATTCCACCAAAAACAAAATAGGACATAGGCATTAGCCATTGCTATGTCCCAACCACCTTCTCCCACTTAAAAAAATGCACAAAGAAATACAGAATTCACAGTTACCATTTTGGTTTCATAAATTAATACAGTCACACATGTGCTACACCGGTCTATAGCTAGAACATTGTAAATTGTATTCTTGACTCTTGTTATTATTTTTCAATGGTTGGCTACAAGAAAGAACAGGCAACTTAAATGATGTGATCAGAACTCCACCTACAAACTGTTTTGTAAATGCCCTCCCCACACCCTCTTTTGTCCCATTATCTCATCCCATGTCATCTTTTTATATTTTGTTTTTTAAAATTTCACACATAAGTGAGGCACACACAGAGTATAGTTCATACATATATAAAAAAATCTAATTAAATTTAGGGGGGGGGGTAAATTGTCCTTTGAAATGTCTTGTCCAAGGAGACAGGAAGTGCATGTCATGTGGTCTCACGTCCTCAGAAGACACCTGTCCAGTCAGAGTCAGGGCACTTTGTTGCCATAGTAGCACACTGCAGTCAAAACTTCCACCTCAGGTACTTTGCCTTGTCAATGTTGGTGGGCAGGACAGAGTGCGGGGTTCGGACAAAGAAGACTGACAAACACGGCAACACACAATGGAGAGAAAATGAGAAGACCGATTGAGGAACAAACACAGATTACAAACACATTGATATTAATTCACTCAACGTGCTTCCCTCTAAAAACTACAGCTCCCATGTGGTTACATCCTCTTATATTAATTAATGAATTCATCAATGGAAATAATTTGTTCATCTTATATCTGACACACACTGCAAGGGCAACGTTTTAAGGCACAGAAGCCTTGACATAATAGAGACTCCACCCGCTAAAAGCACAAACAAGAGGTAAAGAAAGAAAGAAAGAAAGAAAGAAAGAAAGAAAGAAACAGCCCCACCGTGTCCCCCAGTCCCCACGTGTCTCGTTTAGTGAAAGGTAAGGCCACTGACAAAAACACAAGGTTTACCAAATAGGTAATCTCTCACTGCAAACTCTATGAGTGCAATCATGGTAGGGTAGGGTCAGACATTGTTGTGTGTTTTACATAGAAATTTGGGTTCGGTGACTATGCGTACGCTGGTCCAATGGTTTTCCCTGTTAATTAGTCCCAAACATGCACCTTGTTGAACACTATGTTATTGAGTTAGGCTGAGAGGGCTAAGGGTTGGTTGCTGCCTGGGTCCTTGTCTCCATGTTGAGGAAAACGATGTTGGTTGAACCAGCGTTCAGGGAGGAAAGTCAGTTGCTCTTTGCTCATGATCATCAATGTCCAGGGAATGTTCAGTTCAGGGTGAGCAAGATATGAGTCCATTCTTACTTCATCTGTTTTGGTTTGCTTTGAGAATACTTGGAGCAGGACAGTGCTGCTGTTCTAAGAAAATAATAACCTAACCAACAAAAGCAGCTAAGCATTATTTCTCCACAACTTCATGTCTTTACCTCCTCTCCAAAGCACCAGTTTCTTGTATATACTTTTTTTTATTCCAACAATAAAAAGGTCAGGATAATTCACACTTTTTGCATGCAAAGAAAAGTCACTCCCCCCCGCCCCCCATGTAGCAGCAAATGTCTTAGTAAGTCTGTAAATGTCCTAATCTGATATGTGAGGGAATCCACTGGTGGAGGCACTGGTTAATGGAACTGGAGACAGGTTCCCTGCTTGGGATTTCTTAGCTTTCTTCCACCTCTCTTTTCCATTATTAGAAAGTAGCTTGACATAATCACATTTTCTAACAAACACCTTGGTTAAAGTGTGATGTTGGTTAAAGAAGGAATACATGGGAAAGATGTCTAGAGCATCTGAATGGTAAGAAATTGAGAGTATTCTCTGTACTGAATCTCCATTGTTTGAGTGACGAAAGGGGTGAATCAGCCATCTTAATGAATATACACTGTCACACACAAACCCATACGCACACACTTATAAACCCCTGCCAAATATCACACAAATGTGAGATCCCCACCTATAAGTGAAATAGGCCTGTAGTTGAGTTCAATGGGATTTTTCTCCATTATTTGTGTGTTGCTATATGACCCTAATGAGTGAATGAGCTGATGAACGATTGGATAAATATGTTTGTCAGTTATCAATTTAATGAATGGCTTGACCCAAGCCATATTTGGCTACTGTTTTTTGAAAACAGCAGATACAAAGTGAAATAAAAATAGATTTGTTTCCATATACATTTTTTAATCATGATTTTAAAATCTTCTGCAGCACTCCATTAATATTTATTTTGTTTAATCATGAATTCATCCCTATTAATACCCTACTGTATGTCATTGAGGTTGCTGTTTATGTAATTGTCAGAACTTTAGTCAAAACCCCATTTCCCATGAGTCATTGCTCCTCATATCCCACTTCCTGCACACCCTGACCTGCTGTTCCAAAATCATGAAAAATGTGCAAATCAACAACTAATTTTTTAAACTGTTTATGAAAACCTGAATGCTTTTTGAACAATGCTACATATTTGTTTAGAAAAAACTAAAATAATAATATGTTTCAAAATGAAAATAAAAAGATAACCCTATAGGTAAAAAGTCGACTCTGGTCGGTGAAGTGGAGACCTAGAATGCCCATTAGAGTAGTCCAGGGATGGCTCTGGGGGCAGGGGTTGTCTGTCTGTCTGTTTGTCCTGTGTGTAGTTACACCACGGCCCCAGCCACCGACAATCCTGCTCACAAGTCCAGTGTGAATGTCTCTCCAGAGTTCTCCTTGGAAAAATAAAATAGAAAAAAATACCAAAACACCACCACCATCCAAGTCTGCTATGCTCAGTTCGGTTTTAGTTTTTCCTCATTATATGCATAACTGTAGTCTTGTAAGTCCATACATATCCGTTCCCAGTCCAAACGTCAAAAATATGTTGTTGTTTTTGTTGTCTATTTCTAATGGTAGAAGGCTGTTGAGGACATGACAAGATGAAAGTCAAAGGGGATCCTTTTGGTGTGACAGTTTGTTGTCACAGCAAGAGAAGAGGATGACTAGCTTTCTTCCCTCTCTCTTTTTTGTTCATGCTCCACACTCGGCTCCAGCCAGTTTTCTACGCCTCAGAAACCATCCCCAACTTCCTTAACGCGAGTCCTCTGCTGCCTCTTCATTATCCAGCCAATCGGTATCCTCGTCTTTGTCTTTACGCCATAACGAACTCGGTCTTCATGTCGGCCTTTACGTCGGGCTTCCACACCGAGTCGTCGAAGTCGAGGTCCATGGATCCCTCGCTGGATATGCTGCTGTTGCTATTGCTGCGTCCCGCCTTGCGGTTGGGCAGCCAATGGTAGGGCGCTCTGGAGTCCCGCCTTGCCTTCCTGCGCAGGCGCTTCTGCTGCATCAGGAGCTGTAGACGCTCCACCTTGCAGCGCGTCGCACGGTTCTCTGTCTGACGCACACGGTCACCTGGAGGGAGGAGAGGAAAACAGAAGGTCAATGAGCAGACCGATCAAACCAGCATTTTTCAAACGGTCATATTTTTCCATGACCTTTTGATACACCCTGCTTTGCAAGACGTACAGAGCACAGTCAAAATAATAAAACAGAAACAAAGCACTGGTAGGTTATTAGAGGAGGTCGTATTTTTTATGGAGGAGAGGGAAAGGAGAGTTGTGTTCAGTGTGCTCAGTGTGTGTTCAGTGTGTTTAGTGTGTGTTCAGTATGTTTAGTGTGTGTTCAGTGTGTGTTTAGTGTGTGTTTAGTGTGTGTTCAGTGTGTGTTTAGTGTTATCTAAGGCCAAGCAGAGGACAAATAAACTAATCCCCTTATCACTGTTTGGGAGAAAACCACTGGGACAGTCTCCTTGAGATCTCACAATCACAGAGAGAACACACACATGAGAACACACATACTGCACATACCCTCTAATTTCTGCCAATCATCTGCAGACACATAACTACGGCTGGCATTCTTTGTCAGAGCTGTGCGACTAAGTGCATTTCTAGCTGTTGATGTGCCTATAGCAGAGGCTGATCTCCAGGGAGAGGCCGTTGGTTCCATTGCCTACACCACCCAACTCAACCTTAATTTCATTTATAAATATATTTAGGAGCTGGGGAGGAAGGGAAGGCAACCACAATCAATTAGCTAGCTCCATTAGTATCTGTCTCGGAATGAAATAATGAAATAATGGGCCTGAATGTCAATAACACAAAGCACAGCCCATCTCTCCTTCTTTCTCTAAAACATACACACACACACACGGACAAACACACATGCACTTACACACTCAACCACACTGAGGCACGCACACTCACACAAACACACAAGCACGTACACACTGACACACAAGCACACAGAGCAGCCGCAGCAGAAGCAGTAGCTTTTAACATGGATCGATGGCAAATTAAAAAGACCTATTGATTAAACTTTAGCTCTAGTGCAGCCATCCATCTCCAGACTGCTATTGGCTTTCAATAGAAAATGCAAGCGAATGGAAATGGTAAGCGAAGAGAGCCTGGCCTTTTTTCTTTTTTCCCCTCTTCTCCTTCTTTATGGCTGCAGTTTCCTGCTCCCATCTCATTGACCCAGCAACCCCCTCGACCCCCCACTGCCTCTCCCTGCCCCTCTACCCCTTCATGGGCCAGTCTCCCCAGAGAGGGCTAGGTGGGGTGGGGTGGAGGGGCGAGGGATCTGATGTAGGTGGACGTTTTTTCCAAATCGATTGTGCCCTCCTCCTCCTCCTCTTCCTCCTCCTCCTCATCCTCCTCCTCCATCGGAATGAATTCCGGACTCTGTGTGGGCTTAATTTACCTCTTCCCTTCATTTGCTTATCGGATTGAGCAGAGCAATTCTCTGGCTATAAATATTCACTAGTCCTGGCAGTGCATACTAACTAACTGCATTAAACAGAACAAGGACTGGGCTATTCAGCACGTTATGCAATGTTTTCCACACTAGATAAGAGTGTGTGTATATATGAGGTCCTCTGCCACAGAACTATATCTCCTGCCTAGTGTGTAGGGGGTAACAAGGGGGTTCTTGTGCGTTAGGGGCATTGTTCAGCTGCCTGCATGTAACAGCTATACATTCTGCCAGGGGCTTTGTTCCCCCTGCGCCTCCCCCCCCTCCTTTCCCCTCCTCTCCTCTCCTCCACAGGAAAGAAACCCCTCTATGTTCGCTCTCTCCTTCCACTACCCCTCTATGGGATTTCTCTCTCCTTCCACTACCCTTTATTTATCTCTCTCTCCTGCTCTCTCTCTCTCTAGTCTAAAGCCACAGACAACCGTGGGGTTGTCTCCTGCACCTCAAAGCTGGTCAGGCATGGGTCACACAGCTCAAGCCCTGTTGAATAAGACTGGAGCCTGGGGCATGGCCTCATTATAAGACACACACACAAGCAAATACACACACAGTCAGACCCACATGCCCTACAATGTACCCATGCAGTTACACACACTCTGGAGGTTCTTTACAAGTCATCAGGCACACAACCGTCTCTCAGTCTCCACACGTTAACACTGTGGAGTATAAAGACTACAGCCATTTTCCCTGCTTTTAAATGTCAAGTATATGTGGGTTTGGCTGCCTCGCGCACTGACTTTAACCCCGTCTCGCACACACGTTAAGACACACACACCCTTGAGGTGGGCAGTGTGGTGTGGGGTCCTGGATGCCTTCCCGATGCGGCCATTCGTCCGGCCTTTGGCTTGACTGGAGCCCTGGGAATGTTTTTGAGGCCGGACCTAACCTGTGTGTTTGGCCAGACATGAACCACACAGCAGTGCTATTATTAGGGCACACACACAACAACGATGAGACAGCCTATAGGGAGGAGGCCTGGCAGTGTGGATAACAATCTCTCCCTCAATGCGAGCAAGACTAAGGAGCGGGTCATGGACTACAGGAAAAGGAGGGCCGAACAGGCCCCCATTAACATTGACGGGGCTGAAGTGGAGCGGGTCGAGAGTGCGTACAGACCAGTACATCACTGGGGCCAAGCTTCCTGACATCCAGGACCTATATACTAGGCGGTGTCAGAGGAAGGCCCAAAAAATGGACAAAGACTCCAGTCAGCCAAGTCATAGACTGTTCTCTCTGCTACCGCACGGCAAGCTGTACACTGCTGCTACTCGCTGTTTATTATCTATGCATAGTCACTTTACAAATTACCTCAACTAACCTGTGACTCGGTACCGGTGCCCCCTGTATATAGCCTCGTTATCGTTATGTATTTTTCTTGTGTTACCTTTTGATTTTATTTGATTTTTTTTACTTCAGTTTATTTAGTCAATATTTTATAACTCTATTTCTTGAATTGCATTGTTGGTTAAGGGGTTGTAAGTAAGCATTTTACGGTAAGGTCTACACAGAATGTATTCGGCGCATGTGACAAATAAAATGTGATTTGATTTGATTTGACTTGACACGCGCACACGTGCAAACTGGCCTGGCTTCGAGCCTGCTTGTATAGACGCTGGAGCTGAGGGAGGGAGTAGCACTGGAGGGAAGGAGGGAGGGAGAGATGGAAAGATAGAGGTGGATGGGAGGAAGGAAACACACCAGCAGGGAGAATCACATCTTCCTTACTGTTCCTCATTGGCCTAACGCACTGCTCTCTGACGCACTATGAGAGAGGAGGAAGTAACAAAACATATTTTCTTGGAAACCACCAGAGGCAAATATTAGGCAAGGCACAGGTCAGGGACAGAGAGAACCAGGAACGCACAACAGAGGTCAGTCCCTCCCTCCCTCTTTCCAGGAACTCTCTCTCTCTATTTCTCTGGTCACGGAACCCTCCTGCACCCTGTGCTGTTCCTCCATCAGCACTGTATTGTCTGTACTCGTCGTCCCCTGGAGTGGAGCTGTGTGTGTGTCCTCAGTACACACAGGGCTTTCACAGGCCCAGTTAAAGCCTACAGAGACTAAAGGCATTGACAGGAGTGAACCACAGACACAGAGCCCTAGCTGACTGAGCCATGAGGACAAAACCCTCTCCAACCTGGCCTCACACTCCTCCCTTTACTCTCCCTCTCTCTCTCTCCCGGCCAAAGAGGGAGGGAATGAGGGAGGCAGAGAAGGAGGAGGGCTGCGGTAGGAAGGATGCAGAAGAGATTGAAGGAGCTTCTCCTCTATTGATCCCTTAAAGATTCTGCTTCGTTAACAGTTGTCCAAGTGTTGTTGTTTGTTCTTTTCTTCTTTGTTTGTCTTGATAATTCTTGTGAGCTGTGTTCTCTTAGCATCAGGGGATCAGGCGGAGTGGGTGAGGGCTCAAACTACAGTGAAAATAACCTGGGCTTAAATACAGGTCTTCTAGTAAAACCCACCAAGATCTGCAATGGCTGAAGGGAGCATGATACTTGTCCTCCATTTGTATCCAGTGGTATGGAGCCCCACCTATTCTAGAGTCAACCAAACTTAATTTTGTGTAAGACTGAAACAATACTGTGTTCATACAGGCCTACTTCTCTGAGTAAAGCCAAAGTCATTTTCCAAAGCGTGACACAGAGCCAACCCCCTGAGGCCTTGCCGTTTCCCCCTGCTCCTCTACTCTCCTAATCCCATAAATCACTGCAGCTACGGGCCCATCATCCAACACAGCCACATGTCATTCCTGGTTGGCCTGGGCCCTGGGCCAGCACCAGAGCAGAGAACAGCCCAGAGGCTAAACACAGGCCTGGGAAACACAGACAGCACACAGCCCTGCCTTTGTCCTGCAATCCATCCTAAGCATCTGGAGCCCAGGGAAGAAGACAGAGAGAGAGGAGAGGTAGAAAGGCAACCCAGTGGAAAAGAAGGGGTCAAACTGGAGTCAGACCAGTCAAAGGGAGCGAACTAACATCCCTGTTTTGACAGGCATTGAAAGGGCATCGACAACCCTGCAGGGGAATGAGGTCTTAAATGACTTTTAGACGCAATTTGCATTGGTTGGTTGGCTTGCGTTGCTATAGGTCGAGGCAGATCAGCTGGGGCTGGGGTTAGATGGCTCGGTTACTGTTGCTCAGAAGTGTGTGTGTCACTGGCCGCCGGGTGGCTGCTTACATGCTTGCTGACAGGCGGGCGATGCTGGCCAATGAATTATGTATATTGGCCTGGTGCCCTGGCCTGGTGGGTCAACCACGCTGAAGCACGACAGACAAGGGGAGCAGGGGGACGGCTCAGGGCACCTGCCAGGCCGACACTGTCACTTTTATTTTATTTTTATTTTACCTTTATTTAACTAGGCAAGTCAGTTAAGAACAAATTCTTATTTACAATGACGGCCTACCCCGGACAACGCTGGCCAATTGTGCGTCGCCCTATCGGACTCCCAATCATGGCCGGATTGTGATACAGCCTGGAATCGAACCAGGGTCTGTAGTGACGCCTCTAGCACTGAGATGCACTACCTTAGGTTAAAAACTAGGGGAGGACCTGACGAAGGGCTACCACAGTAGAACAGAGTGTTCAGAATTAGCCATGTTGACAACACTAAAGTGAGGCAGTGGCAGACTAAAGACGTTAACATTTTAACACAGATTTGTCTTCCAGTAGAATGCACCCACCGCAAAGGTAATTCGCTCTGGGCTGGATTAAACAAGCTGGGAGAGGAATTTAGCCATTCCCACCCAATCCAGCTCTCTTTCTTTCTTTCTTTCCTTCTCTCTCTCTCTCTCTCTCTCTCTCTCTCTCTCTCTATATCTATCTATCTCTCTCTCTCTCTCTCTCTCTCTCTCTCTCTCTCTTTCTCTCCGTGAACACACAGCTCCACCCTGCCTCCCGCTGCCAGAGCCTGAGCTAGACTAACCCGACCTGACAGATACTGAGTAGATCGGAGGGAGGAAGAGACAGGAGGGGGAGGAGAGGATATCTACCCCCTCCTTTCCTTCTTTCAGGACTCATTTTGTTCATTTTCTCCCTCTCTGTTGAACCAAGCAGCTGCGGTGGGAGTGGGTCTTAAAGCTAGGTCTAATCCTAATGCATGGAGGGCTCTCTCACTCCCTCTCCAGGCTGAGGGGTCCCACTGAGCAAAGGAATTCAGCTAACAATTAGACACCCCCTTCTTATGCCCTGCCCTCAGACAAAAGGCATTGGCCCCTGGGCCTAACAAAGCCCTGCACTCAGCACTCAGCAGCACCACCAAAACCAGCCACGCTGCCACACCACAACCAAACCAGACTAATCGAGCTAGGCTGACTTCCTGCTATCGCCGGATGGTTCTTTATTCCCAGCCTCCTCCTCCCCTCTCCTCCACTCTCTCCACTTGCAGTGGAAAGGGTAAAGGCTCTCCGGAGATATCACAGCTATGTGACATTTTCATGAGGCTGTCTCAACCTGAGGTAATGTAACACAGAGAGCAGACTGGGAAGGCACTAAGCAGTAAGCATAGGTTATTCCTGTAGTCCAATTGAAGCGGGCTTCTGCGAAGAGTTAAGCTGTCAAGTCTTTCACCAGGTGTCGGCTGATAAGAACATCGTCTCAGGGTTTTACCGGAACACTTGTCACCTGCCTTCTAAAATGTTCCTTACCAAACATTCCACAGTCACACAGCCAGCCAACCAGACAGACAGCTTCCGTCCATACAGAAAAGCCCCAACTAATTAATTGGTAAGGAAGTTCGGCCGGTTGCCGGTCTGACTCAAAGGGCATTTCTTTTGCCTTTTTGTTTTTCCAGAGACGGCACAAATTAATCTGTGGGCAGTTAGCAGACGGCCGGATATAAAAAACAATCGTATGAATGGAGGCTTAGTGTGTGTTGTTTTTTCTTCCTCACGCTGCCCTCCAAACACAATGCACATTCTTTCAGCGCTCACATTTATGTATAAATCTAGCTATTTAAAGTCTGAGTGGACACAGGCGGCCATTGATGGCGTGCAGGCTTGGAAGAGACCAGAGAGAGATGGCTTTTACAGATGAGGTTAGTTTTGGACAGCGACGGAGGAAGCAGTGGGATGGTCCATTGACGGGAGAGACGGGGAGAATGGAACAAAGAAAGAGAAAAAAAGCAGGGGATGACGGCTGAGTGGAGGAATGGGAGGGGGGAGGAACGAGGGAAGGGGGCTTCCTGGGTTAAGAAAATAAGCTCTTATTATTTCAACTGCGCAGAACTTATTTTAAAAGGGCTCACTGGATACTGCATAGTCCCCTGGACGTTGGGTGAACTTTCGGTCCATACTTCGATGAAGTGCTCCATTCTATCGCAATGCCAAGTTACAATACATGTGCTGATATCAGTCTTTGTCTACCATGGACAATGGAATTCATGTTTTTATTTCAAACAAAGAGGCCACATAAAACTTAATCAGGGCCATTCAGAGATCCTCCCCCACTATCCAACTCTATTCAATGCAACAAGAGCAGCTCATGGAAGAACAGTTCAATTTCCTCTGTCAAGGTTTAAAAAAGCAGAGTGGGGACAATGTGTTTCCGCACAAAGACTACCTGACACACGCCTGTGAATGTTATCAGTGGTCAGGATCTCTCCTAGCCTTTGCGTGGAGGGCAGTAATCCCCAGTCCAGCCCTCCGAGATGTAAACCTATCCCCTCAGCACAGAGGCAAAGACAAGTATACTGCTGCTGGGTCTGCCTGACAATCTGAGCCTTATGGAACAGGCCTAGAGAGGAGCTGCTGCATTCCGAAGGAGGGCCCCACTTCTACCTCTCCGCCCCCTCATACTCTTCTCCTCCACACTTCCTACCCCCACAAGAACCTCTCTGCCAAACACTGTACTCCTTTTCTTTCTCTTTACTTTCGAGCAAGGATCTGAAAAGACATTCTGGGAGTTGCCTTCATCTGACCACAAGGCAGAAAAAGTGTGTTTATCAGAACTGGCATCTGATCCAACTGTCTTATCGAGTCCGGCAAACAATATGGGGATAATAAAGTTGAACAGTATTTGAATAGAAACACAACGGCTGAAACAAAGTTGTTGATGAATCCTCTTATGGGCTCTTCATTAAACAAGTGGCTCATCTAAATTCCTTAACTACAGTTGTTTCAATCACTCATCCACAACAACAACAACTGCAGCAACATCTGTTGCTCTGCTGCACGGAGGCTCAAATACAGTGAACGGCCTTGTGTGTGTTTTTTTTGTGCGTGTGTGTGTGTGAGCATGCGTGTATGTGTGTGAGCGCGTGCAAGCATGTGTGTGTGTGTGTGTGTGTGTGTGTGTGGGACAGATATCACTACTCACCAGGGGGCTTGCACATGCGGATCTGGCTCTGACACTGCACCAGCGGGTGGAGGGGGGTTGAGATGGGGCTGCTGGCAGGCACCGAGGTAGCTTTGGCAGAGATGCCGGCAATGCCAGCGGTGGTGGCTGGGGGTGAGGGAGGGGGTGAAGGCGACGGGGAGGCAGGCGAGGGCGAGCCACACTGGGTCTGGTAGCGGAGCTGGGTGAGGGAGGGGGGCACGCCCTGGTAGTGGCGCGTGGCACTCAGAAGGTCGTTGAGGATCTGCAGGATGGTGCCGATGTCTCGCCTGGGCCGCCCGGTGCCGTCCTGACAGTTAGGATGCAAAGTGCCTGAGGGAGGGAAGGATGGAGGGAAGGAGAGAGAGAGAGAGAAAGACACAGAGAGAGAGAGAGAGAGAGAGAGAGAGAGAGAGAGAGAGAGAGAGAGAGAGAGAGAGAGAGAGAGAGAGAGAGAGAGAGAGAGAGAGAGAGAGGTGGAGAGAGTGTTACAATGCCCCTCAGCTCCAATCTAACCACTTGTAACATCCCCAGACCAAGCCCATTAAGATACAGTAGTAATCTGAGCCACTAAGTGTAATGCTATTGGGCCACACTCACCTGAAAAAGTCCCTGAGAAGACCCCGGGAGCATGGTTGACGAAGCTTTCGATTATGGCACCTGGTTTGCGGGAGGAGGAGGAGGAGCGTGCTGAAGCACTGGTGCTGTTACTGGGGCTCTTAGCACTGCAGTTAGCCTGTGGAGGAGAGAGAAGACAGTCTAATGTTAGAGACAAACCTTCAACACACCAACACTGCCTTCAGTGAGGGATAAGAAATATAAAGCAACTGGACAGTAATTGTGATTAGTTCAATTACGACCATAAGATGTATGTATGTAATAAAGGGTCATATAAAACATGTCCCTGACATCAGACCCCGTCCCTGATATCAAACCCTGTCCCTGATCTTTTATATGCTCTTCTCTCGTGAAAGTGAAACTGTGAAAGTGAAACATCAGACATCAGACCCCGTCCCAGACATCAGACCCCGTCCCAGACATCAGACATCAGACCCCGTCCCAGACATCAGACCCCGTCCCAGACATCAGACCCCGTCCCTGATTTCAGATCCCGTCCCTGATATCAGATCCCGTCCCTGATATCAGACCCTGCTCTGTGAACCGTGAAAGTGAAACTGTGAAAGTGAAACTGTGAAAGTAAAAGTCTAACCCACAGGAGGAGGAGGAGGAGGAGGAGGAGGAGGAGGAGGAGGAGGAGGAGGAGGAGGAGGAGCGAAGAGGGAGAGGAAGGGAGACGTTTCAGAGTGAAGAATAAAAATGACCGTTTCCTTTTTTCACTGTTCTGTGTGGCCTCTCAAACTAAACTACACCAACCCACATCAGGTATTGTTTATGAAAACTCACAGAGTTGAGTTCAGGCAAGATTGAGATAAGAAAAAAACATCCAAGTTGGTGGAAATCAACTGCCATTAAAAGACAGATAGATAGCCTAGCTCCAGGCTGCAGTGAGAGAGGACAGCTGATGATCAACAACTCATTAACTCCACTCCCTCTTTCTTCCATCTCTTTCTTTCATCCTTTCATCTCTCCTGCTGTGTTCTGGCCCTCCTTTAAGTAACTGTGGTATGCTGTGAAGTAGGATGATTGGTAGGTAAGGGTCTTACCTCAGGGCAGGGGACTGCAGTGGGGGTGCTTTGGGGGGCGGAGCCAGGGCTGGGGCTGGGTCGGCCCGGGAAGGGCTGGTGGGAGCGACCAAACATACTGCTGGGCAGCTGGGAGGGGCGAGGAGCAGGAGGAGGGGTGTTGCAATGACTTGAAGAGGGGGAAGAGGAGGAGGGGTACATGGGAGGAGAGGGCTGGTGTGAGGGGGCAAGGGGGAAGGCCGCTGAGCTGGTGGAGGGGGAGGGCACTGGGTGGGGCCGGGACAGGTGGGGTTGAGGATGGGAGTGGGATTGGGGGTGGGGATGGGGGTGAGGGTAGTGATGGTGGAGGGTGGGGACGTGGGTGTTATGCCCGCTGCTGGACCCTCCAGACGCTCCTGTGGACTGTCCCATGGTGCCCTCTGCGCCCCCACGGGCGATGAGGTGCCTGTGCTGTAACTGCTGCCCTCCAGACTGTTGGGCTGCCAACTGCAGCTGGACGAACATCATGTGATCACCCACCCGCAGCGCAAGGGTCAGAGGAGAGCGGCCGGACAGGAAGTCACTGACCTGGAAACAGGAAGAGGAGAAGAGAGTTGAGTCACCTAGTTCACAATATAGACAGTAAAAACATATACATCGAATGGTAATGCAACATATAGTACATTAAATGCCTACTAACTAAATCTATACCAGTACACCACATATAGGGACATGTGCACACCAACTGACAAAAGAGAAGGTCTGTTAGCTCTTTATCATTGTTTTCCAGGCTTGGGGCTTTGTTAATGAGTTAAACAAAAGCACGTGTATGGATGTGAGAGTAGATAGAACAGAGCATTGAGCTGCATTGAATTCCCCCCTCAGAGAGGTTGGGGAGGCATATACAACACACTATGCCATCCTGTAATCAATCACTGCCCTGAACACTGAAACACTGGGCTATTTACTTTTTCTGGGGACACACACACACACACACACGCAGGCATGCACAAACACACCCCCCACCCCCCCACCCAACACACATACTCTGTCCCACCCCCACACTCCCGTTCCCACTATCCCTATAATCCAGAGTCTGAACATCGTTACCATTCACCAGACATACAAAGGCCACCCTTCTGTCTGGCCCCGGGCCTGAAAAATCAGACCTTCGATACAGGATGCAGACCCACCCGCCCCGCAGCCTCACACACTCATAATACCCGATTGTTCGGGGGTCCACAGCGGATCTGGAAGGGCTGCCCATTTTAGGAGCGCCAAGAATGGGCCCCGGAGCCAAGCATGGAGGCCCTGACCCACTCACTCCAGGACACACACCACAGAGAGACTTGTCACCACTTGGCCCGGAGGACACATTAGTCCCACACTGCTCCAACAATCTCCCTGTTGTCTCACCCTCACACCCTCCCATGCCCAAGGCCTTGCTACTCATGGGGGGTAGTGGTGGTGAAGGGAGAGCATTGACGGGTCAGAGAGCTCCACTCGCCACTCAGTACACTGAGGTAATGACGTCTCAGGCTATCCCAAATAGAAACAGGAGTACAAGAGGCTCTCAGCACAATGTGACACTTATGTTCTGAAAGACTTCAACACTCTGTGTGCATTCCTAAGACAAAAAGGGAGGGAGAGAGAGAGAAAGAGGGAGAGGGAGAGAGAGAGAGAGAGAGAGAGAGAGAGAGAGAGAGAGAGAGAGAGAGAGAGAGAGAAAGAGAGAGAGAGAGAAAGAGAGAGAGAGAGGACAGAGAACAGAAAGAGCGCTCCCTTGTGTGTGCTGACCTGTTGTTAACCCTCTGAATCACCAGGGTCTGCCCTCCATCATTTTCCCCTCTTTCTTTTGCTTATTTATTTTTCTATCGACCGCCGGCTCTCTGCAGCCACAGTGACCTTTGCACGTTGGTATTGACACACATTGGAGGAGAGGAGCGAGGGAGGGGGTAGGGGGGAGGAGGTTGGTCGACGGGGGTGGGGGGACGTCACCCAACACAACACCTCTATCTCTCAGCATCTCACAATGAACCAACACGACTATTGAACTGGCATAGGAATATGAACCCATGTCCTAATCACATGGCATGCTAATACAGTGACTGACTATGATGGTGATGACAACTAAAATAAATACAAGCACTGAGCCATAATGGTGCTGTTCATAGGAAAGCAGAGGACAAGCACAGAGGTGAGACGGTTCTAGGAAACTCCTCACACAAAGGTCACCTGTGAGTCAACCACTGTGGGCAGGGCGAAAAGAGAGAGGGAAGGGAGGAGAGGGGGATCGAGCGGAAGGAGGGGTAGTTGATTGTGTCCCTCACTGACAGCTGTCAGGAGAATGACTAGGCAGTTTGCAAAACCCTGTCACTCAAACAAAAGAGAACGAAACACACACACAAAGCCAAAGGCCTTGAGGGAGTCACAGAGCTGTGTTTGATTAGGGGAGGGGGGCGGGGTAGAGTGAAGCAGGGGCAGAGATGGCCTTGTGTATGGGGGGAATGACACATCAGTGTGGCTGTGTTGAGAGAGAGGAGGGAAGGAGAGAGAAAGAGCGAGAAAGAGAGGAATAGGGAGGCATTCCATCTCCCTTTAAAGACTAGTGTGGATTATTAAAAAACCCACCAAGATTCATGATGCGTGATGCGTTCATACTGAGCTCCCAACCCCGCATGGCAAACCTTAAATTAGTCAGATATGCAAACTCCCCTCTCCTATTCTGTCCCTCTTTTTTTCTCCATTCCTCACTCCCTCACTCCCTCACTCCCTCTGTTACATTTGTCCCTCCTGGCGTCTCAGTGGTTGACTCCTAAAGCCAATTCTGAAGTTCTCAACCAAACACCATGACCCAGCCTGTGTGTCTCACACAAGTAACACTGTGTGTGTGGAAACCTCCCCTCTATAACCATCTGCTCACACACACACACACCGCCAACCTCTCACTCTTAGATCTTTGTGGTCCCTGTCTTATCCCCTCCAGAAATAAGTGAGGAACCCAAATAAGCCCCTGGGCTCGGAATTTCAGCCTGGGTCTGATCAGTCATTCCGCCCTCCGTGTCAGATTGAAAGGGGAGGACAGGACGGGAGATGGGACAGGCAGCAGTAAGGAACCGGGGGTGGAGCCGGGGGCTGTGGACTGGAACACCTGAAATAGGTCAGTCTCCTGTGAGATGGGAGGTAACACTAATAGCTACAGCCAGGGGGTACATACTGCAGGAGAGGCTGTTGAAACCATAATGTAAAAGCAGCCATGTCTCAGATAGAGTTTCACTACCTAGAAAACTTCAGTGGTTACCGCACATCCCTGTCCAGACAAGCCTTTCTGCTCCGTATGATGTTGATGCCAGGGATGAAGAAAAGATAGGGTTTCTAGAACCATGCAGACAAAGAGCCTCTATCAGAGTCTTCAACCTCCACCTTCCTTCGTCCTTGGTGTCTTTACAAATTCCAAAGCCCTAGGAAGACAACCACTCTAGTAATGGAGGATGTCAGTGAGCCTGGGTTAGGTTTAGACAGGCAGGAATGGCCTTTTCATTGTTCATATCACCCTGACTCAGCGAGAGTGGTATGTGGAAGTGAAGAGAGTGGACAAACCATAAGAACAAGGTGTGCATTTGTCTGACAAAAGTCTGGTCAGTATATTACGTAGACAGTGCTGTTATAACACAATGATAGCCTATCTGCTAACTTGGTGTTTAAGAAGATACAATGAACGACACCTGGTTCTCTGTTCAGTTCAACCTGACCTCTATCTGCCATTTTGTTTTTGTTGTTGGGGGACTAGCAGCCGGGGTGTCATTTTGTGTAGCTGTAGCAGCAGGCTTCGGTTGCTATGCAGTGACAGGGGAGGAGGGAGGATGGATGGGGGGATGAGGGAGAAAGAGAGGATGTAGAGAAGAGGGGATGGGGGTAGGGTGTCAGAGAGGAGATGGTGGTGGATGGTGATGAAATATTCAGTGAGAGTGTGACTCTGGCTTCTTTTCTCTTTTTTTCTCCAACTCTGCAGTTGACAGTTTTATTTATTGGGGTCCCTGTGGTTCAAGGAACTCATTTGCAGGCGTTCTTCCTTTGCACACTAAACGTACTGAGAGAGAGAAGGAGAGACGGAGGAAATGAGGGAGGGAGAGAGCCCAGAGAGGACAGGAATCTGTGGAAGGGTTCAAGCAAAGGAATAGCCCTCCTCCTTCAGCTGCATTACGGCTGAGTAGCTCCTGGTCAACCTATCAAACAGACAGGTGAAGGGGAGAAGTGGCGTTCAGAAACCAACTTATTGTTTTGATCACACCGGGAAACTATTGATACACTCTTTGTACAGACAGGCGCTGGGTAAAGATGCAATAACATGATTCTCAAAAGAGGAGAAAAAAATGAATCATGCCACAAATCCTAAAAAGCAGGCCCCATCTTCAAAGGACCCATCATTGGAAAGATAGCCGTCTGTAATAGTGCCCGATAGGAAACAGAAAGCGATGAGGGTGAATGAGAAATAGTAAGCAAGCTGGCCATCAGTGAATTTGATCAAGTGGGTGAAAAAAAGAGACAGAATGGCAAAGTTCATAATGATAAGGTTCCTGGTTCCAGCCCTCTATCCCTCCCTCCATCCATCCGGCCTCTACATTCCCTCTGCTTCCAGCCAAGCACAATGGCTTTGAAGGTTCTAAGGCAACGGAGGAAAGCAATCCAGTCTATTAGCTCACCTTGCCGTATCACAGCTCCTGCTGCTATCACGGATGCGCCCTTCTCTCATACACACTCTCCATTCTCTAGGCGATCAAAGATGGTACAACACCAATACACAAGGTCTTTGAGTCCAACTGAATGAATACGTTCTGACTAGTCTCTGTCATAAGGGGGCGGGGCCAAGCTTAACCACATGATGGCTCTACAACAGGACACAAAATCGGAAGGAATGTAGATGAATAAAACAACATTTGGAGTAGATTGGATCCCCCATTCATTATTATTCCACAGAGATACGGTAGCCGGTAGAGTTTGTGTGTACTATTTACACAGAGGGAGCACAACACGGGAGCCATATTGGGGCGGCAGGTAGCCGAGTGGTTAGAGTATTGGGCCCTTAACTGAAAGGTTGCTGGATTGAAACCCCCAGCTGACAAGGTAAAAATCTGTCATTCTGCCACTGAACAAGGCAGTTAACCCACTGTTCCTAAGAATTTGTTATTAACTGACTTGCCTAGTAAAATAAAGGTTGAATAAAAAAATATATGAAAGAAATATGTGATGCCATCAAGGCAAATAAACATCACAATTACACTAGTTCCAACTGATCTCAACCCATCTCTTGCACTCCAGATATCTTGTATTTCTATACTTTTTCATACTGCCGCTCTATGTATCATGTACCGTGTATCTGTCTTTTGTGTACTTTCGTTGTGGCATTTTGCACCTGCCCTGTGTTTTGTTGTAGCTGCTTGACAATGAATTTTTTTTTTTTTTAAATCTATCTATCTATCTATCTATCTATCTATCTATCTATCTATCTATCTATCTATCTATCTATCTATCTATCTATCTATCTATCTATCTATCTATCTATCTATCTATCTATCTATCTATCTCATTTAGAATAGGTACATCAGACGGCGTGGTGAGCAGGCCGAGCAGGGCCAGTCATAACACAGTCCGCAGGCCTGATGCCTTTGAGCGGTGGTGAGAAATTAAAACCCACCTAATCCTACATCAGACATTGGGCTATTTTTCTATGTGATGTGATATTCCTGGCTTCCACCGCCTCCCACACGCTAGTCCAGTCAGTCACGATCACCATGCTGCAGGAGCACTTGAAGCACAAAGGCGGCCAGCGGATGAAAAACAATGACGGTCACGACACAATACACACACACACACACACTCTATTTTCGTTGGACACACACACTCTCTCTGTATCTCTCTCTGAAATACAAACACACACACACACACACAGAGAAACAATAGGACTAAGAAAATATCTGCAAATCCATCTCCCAGTTTCTCAAACAAACCTTGGCACCCTTACTCTTATGTGGCAGAAACAGAATACAAAAGAGCAGAAACAAACAGTCCCTCTATTCACTGTTGTCTTTCAGTCTTTCAATATACAATTTCGATTTACACATTCAGCTCCAAAATTATTTTTTATTTATTATTAAATTATAATTTACGAGAAAGCAAGACTCCTGCCTGTATACAAAAAGCTTTGATTTGAAGTAGGGAGACAGCAGGCTGGTTTTAGAGATGGGGAGATGCTCTCATATTGACATGGCAAGTCAGTCATTTTTCAATTCCTTCCACTCTCAAACCCTCAATACAATTAAAGAACAATGATTTCCAGTTGTGTCTGACTGGCTGATTAACTACCATCTTGATAAGGTGGGTATAGAGCAGGGCTCTGGAAAAAGAAACATATTGATCAATTGCTTTGAGCAGTGTGCTAGGCACACAGGCACGGACAGACAGACACGCGCATGGACGCTTCACACACACACACACACACACACACACACACACACACACACACACACACACACACACACACACACACACACACACACACTCACAGTTTATGATGTACTTCTAACACATGAACAAAATACCTATGTAGAAAATAACTTGGACAATATGACTATAAGGTGCAGGTTCATGAACGGACTGTATAGTTATAGCCCTATGACAAGACAAGGCTCCACCACCAACATTTCTCTACTCCTCTACCTCAGAGGTGACCTTTTCTCCTCTCCCCCTCCCTCCATCCCTCCCTGCCTCTGCTCACCTCCTCATCTTTGAGTCACACCTGTCCTTCAGAACAACCTGTACACAACACGCCGCAACACCTTAAAACAAATCGCCGTGACTCACCAAGGCCATCTATGGCTCACTCCTCTTCCTGCCTTTCCATCCCTGCATCCCCCCTGCCCAGCCTAGCCTGGCCAGCCAAGCTCCCTGGAGGAGGGGAGCTGGTGGAAATGACGAGAGGGGTGACCCAGAGGTGGTCCTCCACATATTGTTAGATCCCACTATCAGCATCTGTCTGTTTTTAGACACAATGACAATGCTGAGTCTTATTCAGAGCCCAGCGGAGGCTGGTGGAGGAGAGTTTTGGGAGAAGGAGGGAAGGAAGAGAGAAAAGGTAGAACTGAAATGTAACAATGTACTCCTCAGGGACCTGGCCATTCAGCCTCCCCAAAATCAATCTGTGTTCTGACTCCAGACAATCTTCTCCTCCCTGCCATCCTCCCTCCACCCTTCCAGCTGGGCTATACATTGATTTTGAAACGGCGTCATAGCACTGTTTCACTTAACTGGCTCAAGCCTATGTGGAAAGCAGAGCAATCGGTGAGACCTTAACCTAAAGATTGACTCTCAGTCATTGTTTTGTATTGGAGGGTTGGTCAGCTAGGCAGGTTTTGTGGATTGGACTGGGGTTTATTCTTTAAAACGTGGAACAAAGGGTGAGGTGGGGGAAGGGGAGGGAATTGCATGGGGGATGGTTAGGTTAGGTGGCTTGGTTTCATATAAGTACGCATGAGCAAACACTCACTATGAACAATGGATAATCCGTCTTTTCCAAACCAAAACATCATAATTCAATAACAGTTGACGATGCTGATTATAATCAAACACAGTAAACATCCCTCTTCATCTCCCTAGCTAGCTACCATATTTCTCACCAACAGACCAGTAGCTACATCCCTCTGAATCCAAGCTCGAAGGGGGATTTCATTCTTCCATCAACAGAAGCAAGCCTCTTAAATACAGCCTGCTGCACAGACAGACACACTCTCAGGCTCAATCTAAACCTAAACCTATCTCTGGCAGACAGAGGGAGAAAACCAGCCCAGTCTTGATGGACTGTCAGGAGGTGGTGGCTTAATGCAGCTTAGATGTCAGGAGAAAATTTGCCTGGGAAAGCCAAACAGAAGAATTAAGGGAGCCAGTGCCCTTGATAGAGGCCAGCCTATTCTATCACGGTCTTAATACAGCAGGAGCCTACTGAAGGCAGCATTAGGCAGAGAACGAGACTTGCAAACCGCAGCACATTCAAATGATAGGGCTGTGGACGAGTTGTTAAACAGAAAGGAGGGAGAGAGAGAGAGAGAGAGAGAGAGAGAGAGAGAAGGAGAGAGAGAGAGAGAGAGAGAGAGGGAGAGAGAGAGAGAGAGAGAGAGAGAGAGAGAGAGAGAGAGAGAGAGAGAGAGAGAGAGAGAGAGAGAGAGAGAGAGAGAGAGAGAAGAGGGAAAACATATATAATTGCTGGTCCTCCCTTTCCATGAAACACTTTTTCTCCCTCTCCACGTAAGTCCAAAATAGATCTCTCCTTGGAAGCCACCCGGCTGGGCAGAGTGCGGACTACTTCTCTGAATGCCAGTATGAAGCAGGAAAATACTAGAAGCCATTATCAGCTGGGCTTCTATGAACACACTGAACTTCCTGGTACAAAACCTGATCTCCAATCCCGACCAGACTACACATATTTGGGGGAAAGGAGGAGGGCGAGGGAAGGGGACGTTTACCTACCACTTTTCCTAATGTTACCAGCCAGCCACTAGCCACCACATCTTATTTCTATGACTATTTGGGGAATGAATCGTAGGGGTATCTGTTAACCTATCAGACACATTTAAGAGCTAAGTGCATTGATTGATATTTGATAGCCTCCACGTTGGAGGAGGAAACCAACAAACCGATTTTCTAATCTTACCAGGTATCTGTAATCTCTCCCCAATCTATATCGTCCCATTTCAACTCATGAATTATAAAGTGGGAATCAATTCTCCCAGATAAAAAAAACACATTAAATCTGTTTTATACTGGTTTTCTTATTTTAACTAGACGTTCATTGTTGGCTGTGCATATGAGCCCATTGAATGACTCACCAGGAGACATTAATAGTTCCACCATCTCACATTCTTACGGTAAAGTCTTGAGAAACAAGAGGCAGGCTCGATGAAGAAGGAAGTTCTACCAATGTGACTCATAATGACAGTATGGCCTAACTACTGTACATGCCATTTCCTGCTGCCTGCCCTGTGAGAGGAGGAGGGGCGAGGCCAACAGGCCTTGAATACAGAGCTGTGGGAAGTCAGGGCACAGACTGTTTGAGGTTGGCACTGTTGAAGTATGGGAAAGCCTTGCATAGTGGAAACAGCAGTCAGTGTGGGCCACCCAGCAAAGTCGTAACGCATGATGATAAAGGCTTGCTTCCAGCCCAACCAACCCCCACGCACACACACAAACGCACTCACTCATCTGTCGTCACCGCTGTGCTGTGCGCAGGCAGGCTAGGCGCTGAGATCACACACACAATAATGCCAGGATTTCCAGTGTAAAAATATCAGCGGGAGAGAAGCCACACTGAGGTTTTGACATGTGCTTGAAATTTTGGATTTTACCAGCAGCCCTGCTAAAAGACTTTATGTTCTCCATCTTTATCATTTTGATGTTACTTGAGAAAACTTGCTTCTTCACACAAAACCTCAAAAGTGTACAACTAATCAATTTTGTTAAGGTCATATATAACATTAGTGACATATTTCTACTGCAACTATAGCGTGCATCACAGAGGTACAGCACACCTTGACTCAGTCAGCTGCTGAGACAATACGTCATCGCTGTCTCTCTCTGAGGTTGAGGAGGTGAGGTCAGATCAGATCTTATCACTTTACTTTCAGTATTGATCATATCGTGACTCAGACCAAACCAGTGACTCATATTCATACTGTATTTCAACAGTTCCAGACAGATACATTTAGTTCTTGGCCACTTTGTTCTCATGCATGCATTCTATGATTCCAGGAACTATAGGCTAATATTGATTGAAATGCTTATCTGTAAATGTAATCTCCGATAATGAGTTGAGTGTATCTGTGTTGGCTTCCTGGAAACAGCTTTGCACAGGGGGGAGTTTGCCTGGGCTTGCTTGTTTAAGAGGCTACGATTAAACATGGGAAGAGTCTAGTGTAGCTGCAGCCTGTCTCTTATCTGAACTCTTCTCTAAACTGCTCCAGCTTCACCTGCAAACAGGTCTCATGCACTTTAAAACATACTGCTTCTTTTCAGGGGCAACCTGTTTAAGTTGAACAAGGGTTATGGCAAAGCAACTATGGATCTCCAAAGCAGGTATACTGTACGGTCTTCTCATAAAGGTCACTTAAAATAGCATTATTTGAGAGATTTCTTACCTGAGTTTCTGTTAAACTCTCCAAAGCTTGCATCACTGACTGTTCTGGTCTTGATGCTTGAGACTTCAAAGAAAAGGGAAGAAGAAAAACATGATTTACTGTTAATTATAAACTGGGTGGTCCCAGCCCTGAATGCTGATTGGCTGACAGCCATGGTATATGAGACATATACCACACCCCCTCGTGCCTTATTGCTTAAGTAGACAAAGGAGAAAGGCTGAGCCTTGTGCATTCAAAGATGACTGAGAGGAGATCAACACAGCCTTAATTACCTACATCAATCTGTCTGATGCTATTAACACGTATAATCTCGAACCCAAACAACCCCCCAGGGCATATAGTAAAACACACACAGATGACGTGTATTATTATCGTTACCATTAAGCCTGCTTCAACTGTAGGTACAAGGGTTAACTTGCTCCCATCAGAGATCCCTAGGTCCTGGAGTTTTCCTGAACTCAAACGCCTGAGGGGGAGAAACAAATAACCATATTAGTTTACAGTCAAACTGACATTTTAACTGGCTAACTGACATTAGTCTATTCACATTTCAGAAGCTACAAACTTTTTACAGTTAGGGGAGACTTCAACATGTATTTAGAAAAACAATACACATGAAAGTCTGCTTGAAGGAGAGTTTGCATATTGATCCGCTGTCATACAGTATTTCGATTTCAAGTAGTAGGGCTTGACAACTGTTAACAATGGATATTTGGCACGCTGCCATTGCCTGGAGGAGACTACTACTTTCTCTCATAATGTTGGACAGGAGGTCATGACAACTTCAGTTGAGGGTTATGACCTCCCCATAAACATTGCATGTTTCATTTGAAATTATGAATAATGTATGTTTATTCACATGAAATAGGCCTAAGCGTTTGCATTTGTTCAAAATATTTTAATTAACAGCCTGCCATTTGACTCCCCTAAAAAAACGTGGTTTGGTCCATTCGTTTTAACTACTGGAGAATCATGAGCATGCAATGCGGTAGTCATCATCGGGTGGCGACACGTTTGTGTGCTCTCTGATGACAGTTACTGGAAAGACTTTCCAACACATTGAAATGGTATGTAACCGTAGGGTGCTCATTTGCATTTAAATGTTTCGACATAACATAATATTTGTTTCTGCACAATGCATTTTGGTACAACTAATGCGTTTAGCAATACTTGTAGGCCTACGCCTATTTACTGGATAGCCATGTCATTCTGAATGGCAGTTTTTAGGACCTCATCATGTCAAAAAAGAGAGGTGGAAAAAGGCTTGTGGAAGCGTTGTGAGAAGCCTACTGTACCGTACAGTGTGAACTAAATGTCACACCTCCAGCAGAACAAAGGCAGTCAGCAGCGCCTAACGTCAGGTATTTGGAGAGGATTAAAAAAACGGTTTGGGGTTTTAAGGGATGATGTGATTTGGAGGCGATTACAGGGGGAGCTGTGGGGTTGTTGTTATTTAAAAGAGAGAAAAAAAACAATGCGACTGGGTTGATATGGAAGTAAAAAGACACCCTTAACATACCAACTCCCCTTCCCTCCATTGTCATTTAACGCACGAAAATCCGACTCAATTGAAAACCGGCTAATATTACAGTTTCAGTTTGCTTTAAATAAAACATTAATTACAGTGCAACACACGATTGTAAAGCGTTGTTAAACTATCCTCATTGTTCCCGAGCGCTCCCCTTTTCAAAATGGCAAACACGTTCTCTCCCAATTGTCTCCAGGGGAGTTCCTTGTCATAGAACGTGAGAAAAAAAACAATACAATACATCATCTTCCAGGGGAGATTGTAGAAAGCCGGGTGTAACCATAGATCATGAAAAAGGAGGAATTAAAGGGATTCCTTGAGCTTCGCCCTCGTCTGATCTTCCCATAACCCCAACAATGGAATACAATTGTGCACCCCACTTACGTATAACATCAATTCGATTCAAACCCAAAGCCTCTATATAATTGTGTATTTAATGTTCAGACAGAAGGCAGCTGGATAAATACAGTAAACATGCAGCGTATGCATGTAATTCAGCAAATGCATCCATCTTAGCTGTTAATCATTTGTATAATATATTAAATCATTAATGGTATGGTATGTATAATAAACGCTGAAGGAGTCAATGCAATGTGTCCCACGACTCCCTCATAAATACTGCTCCAAACCTTGACTGACCAATGTGCGACTCCCATGCGTAATTCCATACTTGCCGCACTGGCCGGCTTTAATGGTCAATAGCTGCTTAGCTGATATGTAACATATGCCATTCTTGATCCCCACAATTGGTTACAGTTTAAATAAATGCTAAATATAGAAATCAATAGTAATCAATGATTTGTACAGAGCAAATGTATTACAATGTAGTCTACTATATAATGTATGCACATAACATTTGACCGTAGGATATACTGATGTTTATAGATGTACTCACGTTTCTTTATGTAGAAGGGTGAGTCTTTCTTTTGGTACTTTGAGTCTCTGAGAAAGTCTTCTCTTCAGTCCTTCCACAGTCTCCTCCAGGGGAAGAGAGAGCTCGAAGCGTGTGCCGGTTGTGGAATGGATGTACAAATTCATGGAGGGTTCACTTGGGACGGCCTCGCAGGACGGAGCCCCGCGGCTGGTGCAGCTCCGGGCGCTAGGATGTTGGTCCATTCGATAGCCTGTGGTCAGGGGGGAGACAAGGCGAGTGGAGCGGGGTTGGAGAAAAAAAGCAGACCCTTTACGCAGTGTCCCTTGTTTTCAGAGAGAGAAACTGCTTGCATTCAAATGAGAGAAATAGGATATCTCTCTCCTGGTGCCTTTCTTTCACTGTATACCGAGTCTGAATAAACCAAAGTCTTCCCTCTTCTGATTATATCATGAGAATATTCCCAGAACGAGTCTAATAGAAAAATGTTTTGTTGCGCTTTTCTTGTGTATGCGGCTTGCTCAAGAGAGGTTCCAACTTCCACTCCAAATGTTCCAGATTTTTAAATGCTACAGAGGTGGATGAATGCCAGACAGCTATACAAGTATCACAGGAAATATGCCAAGGACCATCAATTAGAACTATTGCCTTTCTGAGAGTAAATGCGCAATATAATACCTTTCTGTCCTTATTGTTTTAAATGCATGGGACTGAAAACTGCCTTGAAGCCAAATACAAGACCTACAGAATGCTAAATCCTCAAAAGATTAATACACTAAAGCTATCTGCTGCGCACCCATGCCCACGGCAGCTCCAATGAAAAATCGACACTGAGTATTGTCACAAAGTAGCTCACTTCCACCACGACAAAAACACGCCTACAGTCCGCATACATTCTACCCAATCACAAGAAACATATTTTAGGACGCTCTTGATCTAAACCAATGGCACAAGTAGATTTACACCCACGTGGAGGACATATGCCTCGTTCTTTCTCTCCCACACCATTTTGGTAATGAAAACCAATAGAATTGAAGGGGGCTAGGCCTTGGAGCGTCACGCAATAATACGATAGTTCCAGCCCACTCAGGCAACTTTAGGCCATTCATAATATATTACAGTCACAAAATATAGCCCTATATGTGGTGTAATTTCAAATCCAATAGACTGCTGTAATGAAAACATACTACGTAATATTCTTACATAGATGCTTTATGTGGGTAAGACTTTAAATGTAGGATTATGTTGTTGCCTATTATAGGTTATGCAGACTACAATGGCAACAATGGACGTAGGTTGCACAATGTACGTAAATTGCCACATAGTCCATCTCCTATAACTATGTTATGTAGGCTACATTCAATGTTGCGCAATCTCAGGCTTCACGTGTTGGCTATCATCGTCATCATTTATAGTACAGTGGTGACGTCATCTCCTTCCTTCTAAACTCTGCTGCATCCAAATCGATTAGGAGGTAATCGCGGGCGGTATGCAATTAACACATTAAACGGGGTATTCTTCAGGAAGTGCGGTTCGTCATCAGATCTTTGAGATGTTCTCGAAAAATAAAATGGACACTGATGGCATACAGGGCTCGGCTACTACGTCATGCATTCCCTACAATAAGCTTTACAAGAAAAACAGTCCATATTGGCTACTCGGATCCACCGGATATTTCTGCAACATAAACTCACATACCCTACTTGGGTGACAGTTATGCATGTCAACTGCAGTTATGCATGTTACTTCAGAGAAGTGCGTTCTCCATTTATCCTCCTGGGCTACATGGCCATAAGAGAAAAGGTTCAAACGGGCTACTTTGACTACTGTACATACCTTAACATACATAGTAAATGGAGAAATATGTATTCTATGTAGGGCCAATGTCGACAAAGTTTATTATAGGCGCTGAATAAAACCAGATACTCGCTCGCCATCCAGTGGTCAATATGGGCACTTTGGGAGCCTGAATATGAATCCCAACCCTGTTGACCCCCTAGGGCCTAGGCGGCCTATACACCTGTTGTAACACGTTGTTGGCGCTATAATCTGGTTAGAACATCTAATCCACAAGCACTGAATATTGACCTTATTATGTTTTCAATGCTGCATGTGTTTAGGAAAGGCAAGAAGGCATCAGTGTTGAAGCACACATTGCACACCATGTCTATTTATTGTTGAAGGCGTTTATAACACATGTCTAATGAGAATAGAAGTAAACTAGCCTACCGACAATGACGCTCTGAGTATGAGAGTCGGTGTAGCCTAATGAAATATCACAGAGTCTGTGCTTGACGTCTAAAAAGAGAGGTAGGTTGTGTTGCTTATAATGACATAATGGGTGCTGTCATCAGCTATCCTAAAGGTCAGGGATAACCACCACTGGTACTGCCTGCAGATGGCAGGTATCAATTTAATATTGCATAGCCTATATGTAGTTGTATAGTTTCGAAACTCTTACAAGTTGGCAGAACAACAGTGAAATGCGATGCATGTAGCCTAACCAAACCAAACTGTGTCACAATGTGGGCTATTCATTTCCGTTATTGTCTACGTGCCTCAGGTGGCCTTTTATAACTATAACAAAAATACTTGTTTTGCTTATACATTTCCAAAGGTGTCTAACCTAACCTTAAAGAGGCAGTCAGCAGTTGAAACATTAACAAAGCCTTTTCCCGCACCTGTTTCGGTAAAAAGCTGAGTGACGGTGCTGGAGAAATAGACAAAGCTCTGGATGCAAGCAATGCCCATCCATGATGTCACAATTATAGTTTTAACCATGTTTTGAAGCTATATAGTGTTTGTTTACATTTACTGTGTTTAAAGACATTGAAGAAAAACAACCATATATTTTGGGTTCTGATGGGGTAGGACAGTTGAACTGAGCTCACGAGGCATTTATAAGTTATATTCCTCGAGAATCAATGGGTACATATAATTAATTTATAAATCCCAAAATTGATGTAGCATAAGTAAAAGTTATTAAAACGCTAGAATTATAATTTAACACATTATACAAAGGATTGATTGACATGATTCCAAAGTTGGAATGGAACTTACCAATTATTAAAGTTTCGCGGTAAAGCTTTTGTTTTTCCAACACGTCTCCCCAGATTTGGTAACACTGAGGTACGTCCAGTAAATATATATTAGCATCCACTGTGACAGTCAATTCTCAGACAAATGTGTGAGTCTTCACTGTCGTAAGGACCGCTCAGTAGGCTACTCCTCTTGCTTACTACTTGAGTGTCTTAAATAGTGTCTTAAATTGACCGTGGGATGTTTGCGCACCGGTGTCTTTTGTTTTACAAGCGCAATTCGGGAGATGAGACAACTCTTATCATAGCCCTCTTCGATATGGGTGGAGAGTATGGTTCTTGATGTCGTCATGTGATTTAAGGAAGCCACGGAAATCCTCCTCACATGCGAGTTCCTTTCCAAGACCTGCTGCCTAATTCGTTCTCCACTATCGGAAAGAATGTGCTTGCGCAAAAGTTTAAATGGCTGCACGGGATTGGTAGGGTCTCTGTGGGTGTGCCTCTATGGTGGTCTAAACAAGGGTCACTCTAAGGAAAAGGATATTATAAATCATATTCAACTGAGTTACGACCTTAACAAAAAGTAAATTAAGTTTAGAGATTTCAGGGGTGTAACCTTTTTTAAAAATGCAACCCTTATTTAACTAGGCAAGTCAGTTAAGAACAACTTCTTATTTACAATGATGGCCTACCTACAGGGTCAGCCCCTGGAGCAAATTAGGGTTAAGTGCCTTGAGCAAGGACACATTGACAAGTTTTTCACCATGTCGGCTCAGTATCCGAACCAGCGACCTTTAGGTTACTGGCCCAACGCTCTAACCGCTAGGCTACCTGCTCCTATTCAAATAATACAAAATCTATTGGCAACAAGTGCAGGAAAACGCAGTGCATGGTTACAATAAACAAACATATATTTGGTATGTAGGACCAGTTCTGCAGGTGATAATATACCTGGCAATCATCAAACACATGTTTGTGTGGTATGTGCAGATGTCAGTTTGTGTGCAAACTTGTCAATAAACCCTTACATAAAGTAACCCTTACATGTATACTGACTGCAGTTCAGTCAGTATACATTAGGCTAAATAAGTATTTATATTAATTCATGTGTTGTATAAGTATCAAATCAAACCCAATCAAACTTTATTTAAAGTGTAGGCCTATTTAATATTGCAACACACTTCACATTAAAACAATAATAAATGCCAATGTCATTTGAAACACTATTGTGTGATTCAATAAACCCGATGCCCCTTATTTTCTTAAAGACAGGGTGTTGTAATTATACTCACTAGTCTTGTTGAGGCAAGGGAGGCCGAAGCGATTTAATGACGAACCTGTACCCACAGGTGGAGACGCTAGAGGGATGACTCTTATGGAGTCACAGTCCCAAACATCACGACTCAGTCACATCACAGCATGCTGAGTCAGCTTCTTCCCGGGTGGGGGGGACTGAGAAAGGGAGGGAGAATGAGAGACAAGCGCCAGTCTGTTGCACTGTAAAATAAAATCTAGTTGTTTCAATTAATTATTATTAAGTAACTCCTTCCACAGTCTTTATTTTGTTTAATTAACTTTTCGGTCCAAGTGTTACCTGAACAAACAAAAAAATAGTTGGCCTAAACCTAGTTCAAACTTGAGAAAACATAGGCAAAAACTCCATTTAAAGTTATGGTGTTTGCTCAACTTGTCTCATAAAGTATGTGGACACCCTTTCAAATGAGTGGATTCTGCTATTTCAGCCAAACCCGTTGCTGACAGGTGTATAAAATGCAGCACACAGCCATACTATCTCCATAGACAAACATTGGCAGTAGAATGGCCTTACTGAAGAGCTCAGTGACTTTCAACGCGGCACCGTCATAGGATGCCACCTTTCCAACAAGTCAGTTCATCAAGTTTCTGCCCTGCTAGAGCTTCCCCGGTCAACTGTAAGTTCTGTTATTGTGAAGTGGAGACATCTAGGAGCAACAACGGCTCAGCTGCAAAGTGGTAGGCCATATCAGCTCACAGGACGGGACTGCCGAGTGCTTAAGCGAGTAGCACGTAACTCGTCTGTCCTCGGTAGTAACACTCACTAATGAGTTCCAAACTGCCTCAGGAAGCAACGTCAGCACAAGAACAGTTTGTCGGGAGCTTCATGAAATGGGTTTCCATAGCCGAGCAGCCCACACAAGCCTAAGATCACCATGCGCAATGCCAAGTGTCGGCTGGAGGGCTGTAAAGCTCACCGCCATTGGACTTTGGAGCAGTGGAAACGTGTTCTCTGGAGTGATTAATCACGCTCCACCATCTGGCAGTCCGATGGACACATCTGGGTTTGGCGGATGCCAAGAAGCGCTACCTGCCCCAATGCATAGTGCCAACTGTAAAGTTTGGTGGAGGAGGAATAATGGTCTGAGACTGTTTTTCATGGTTCAGCTAGGCCCCTTAGTTCCAGTGAAGGTAAATCTTAACACTACAGCATATAACATTCTAGACGATTCTGTGCTTCCAACTTTGAGGCTAAAGTTTGGGGAAGGCCCTTTCCTGTTTCAGCATGACAATGCCCCCGTTCACAAAGTGAGGTCCATACTGAAATTGTCTGTCCAACACCCTGTAAAGTTTGTCCAACACCCTGTAAAGTGGAAGAACTTGACTGGCTTGCACAGAGCCCTGACCTCAACCCCATCAAACACCTTTGGGATGAATTGGAATGCTGACTGCGAGCTAGACCTAATCGCCCAACATCAGTGCCCGACCTCACTAATGCTCTTGTGGCTGAATGGAAGCAAGTCCCCGCAGCAATGTTCCAACATCTAGTGGAAAGCCTTCCCAGAAGAGTGGAGGCTGTTATAGCAGCAAAGGGGGGAACAAATCCATATTAATGCCCATGATTTTGGAATGAGATGTTCAACAAACAGGTGTCCACATACTTTTGGTCATGTAGTGTATGTTCATTTAACTATAAATTATTATTTGGGTATCTTAACTAAAAAAGGCTGTGCAACTGGTTACACACACACACACACAAATATTGCTTTTAACTTACAGTGTTTTCAATGTACATATTTGACACAGGTTGACATACATTATTATGTTGTGCAGGTTCATATATACAGTAATTATTATTCAACATGTCCTCACAACCTCTTGGTTCATGGCATTCCAATCTTCCTGCTATGCCACCATGTCTGTGTCAATTATCAATTAATCAGACTATTCTCACATCATTGATTTGGTTGACTTATTTCAGCAATTTTTAGTATTTCTGTATAGTTGTCTAATGTTGGTTGGGCATATTACTCTGTTTTAATGTTACTCATTAATAGTTTTTCTTGAGTG
This sequence comes from Thymallus thymallus, assembly GCA_023634145.1. Lineage (NCBI taxonomy): Eukaryota > Metazoa > Chordata > Actinopteri > Salmoniformes > Salmonidae > Thymallus > Thymallus thymallus. The sequence continues at coordinate 26,982,504 of CM042393.1, read as the reverse complement.
TACTTTTAACAGAGCTGAGATTTACTTTGAAGTGCAAAGTGTAGCAATACAGGTGAAATCAGTCATTGACACAGACATGGTGGTATTGCAGGAAGATTGGAATGCCGTGAACCAAGCGGTTGTGAGTTCAAATCCACATTTTATTACGTTACAGCCTTATTCTAAAATATGCACAGCTATTTGCGGGTCTCTCCAGAGATGTTCGATCGGGTTCAAGTCCGGGCTCTGGCTGGGCCACTCAAGGACATGGCTTGTCCCGAAGCCACTCCTGCGTTGTCTTGGCTGTGTGCTTAGGGTCGTTGTCCTGTTAGAAGGTGAACCTTTGCCCCATTGTGAGGTCCTGAGCGCTCTGGAGCAGGTTTTCATCAAGGATCTCTCCATACTTTGCTCCGTTAATCTTTCTCTCAATCCTGACTAGTCTCCCTGCCACTGAAAAACATCCCCACAGCATGATGCTGCCACCACCATGCTTCATCGTAGGGATGGTGCCAGGTTTCCTCCAGACGTGAAGCTTGGTCAGGGAGGTGACCAAGAACCCGATTGGCACTCTGACAGAGCTCCAGAGTTCCTCTAGGAAGAGTCTTGGGGGTTCCAAACTTCTTCCATTTAAGAATGATGGAGGCCATTGTGTTTTTGGGGACCATCAATGCTGCAGACATTTTTTGGTACCCTTCCCCAGATCTGTGCCTCGACACAATCCTGTCTCGGAGCTCTACGGACAATTCCTTCGACCTCACGGCTTGGTTTTTGCTCTGACATGCACTGTCAACTGTGGGACTTTATATAGACAGGTGTGTGCCTTTCCAAATCATGTCCAATCAATTATTTTACCACCGGTGGACTCCAATCAAGTTGTAGAAACATCTCAAGGATGATCAATGGAAACAGGATGCACCCAATCTTAATTTCGAGTCTGATAGCAAAGGGTCTGAATACTTATGTAAAGAAGGTATTTCTGTTAAGAAGTTTTTATACATTTGCAATAATTTCTAAAAACCTGTTTTCGCATTGTTATTATTAGGTATTGTGTGTAGATTGATGAGGGGAAAAAAAATATTTAATCCATTTTAGAATAAGGCTGTGTTACGTAACAAAATGTGGAAAGGTTGAGGGGTCTGAATACTTTCCGAATGCACTGTACATGTTTTACAGTGTGGAGGAGTCTGGGAGAGATAACAGACAGAAGATATTTACGTCACTGAGCACCCCACACGCTCACACACACACACACACACACACACACACACACACACACACACACACACACACACACACACACACACACACACACACACACACACACACACACACACACACAGTCTTGTACAGCTAACCATGTGGGGACACACTATTCAGTCCCATTAAAAATCCTATTTTCCGTAACCCCTAACCCTTAACCTAACCCTAAGCCGTATTCTGACCCTAACCCTAACCTTAACCCTAACCTTAACCCAAAAACCTAACCTTAACTCTAACCCTAAACCTAACTCTAGCTCCTAACCCTAAACCTAAAACTAACCCTAGCTCCTAACCCTAACCCTAAACCTAATTATAATCCTAACACTAATTCTAACCTTAGGTTAGACAAGGTTAGACAGTAATAAACAGGTTTTCATAGTCAGACAAACAGCCTGTCCTACACTCAGTAGGCAAAACATGTTCTTGGCTGAGAAGCGGGTATTTTTCAGAGGGAGTGATATATTTTAATTTTACGCATTCTACCTTATCTCTTACGGCTGTGCCATGACCCTTTGCAAACATTATCATACGGATTATAAGACCAGAGCAACACAGCCATACATATAGTCTATGGTAGCATAACCATATGTAGGCCTATTGACAGACAGTATACAGTATTTACTATATGGCAACTTCTCACATACCTCTGGACAGGAAATAGTTTATTGACGAGAGTATGGATTGAGTGGTGTGGGTGGATTGTAAACATTTCACATTGGATATCAGATGTGTGTGTGACAGACAGTTTGTGCGTGAGTGTATGTGCGTGGGAGTGTGACAGTGTGAACGAGTGTGTGTGTGTGTGGGTGAGCAGCATTCCAGTCTATCAAAGTCACCAGTGGGCCGCCCTCGGCTTCAGAGACAAACAAATGAGTGAGAGAAGACAGATTCAGTCGGTTCACAGCTTGTTGTTCTCATGTGATGATATCCTCCTGAATCACACAGCAAGGCAGTGGGACACACCTGCCACGACCAAATGAAACTGTATGACAAGACAGGAAGTGGAAGAACAGACCCAGATGAGTGAGACATATTTACAGTGTGGGAAGAAAACCAACCTGGGAGTTCACAGGTGAGTCAAAGACTTGAATTATTCAAATGGAATAAGCCAGAAGTGCACCTGTATACCTGAGGGCAGAATATTGGTATTCAGATCATATATCTCATGGCAGGCCATTCAAACTCTTAGAAGACAAGGAGTGAACTTCTAGGAAAGCTCCCACTTACCACTCCAACCTTTTGTCTGATCCCCAAGCCCGTTTGAAGAGAGAGAGCCTGTGAATTAGTAAGGCTGGAGGGGCTGGGGTGGGATACAGTCGGAGCTCTGATCCCACACCTGCACCAGGAGCTCCTTTGAACTGAAGTGGTTCTTGGGTAACAGTCACTGACAACTGATGACACATCAGTGGTTCTTACAGACTATAGCGCAGAACATGCGATTGAAAAAGTGTCAAACTTCCCAACTAGCTTATTAAATGTATACATTATACTATTAAATGGTTAGACTAGAATACGTAATCAACACCATTTGTGTTATGCTTGAAAAAATGCATTTGTACTCTACAAATCCATCCAACAAAAACATCAATTTATACAGTATACATGTATACTCTCTCACTAGTGAACTTAACTTTGAACCACAAACTTGGTAGCATCTTTTTATTGTATAGGACCCCAAGGCATTATGGATAAAGGCCAAACATTTCACAAATCAGGATCACATTTACTACATACATACAACATACTGTATGGCTATGCAGTTACAGGATATCCTGACACATTGTTTTTCCATCTTCCAACTGCCATTGCGCAACATTTGATGTATTATCACACAGTTTCTTGGTCAACACATTTCTAAGTGGCAGTTATAGCCAGATAAATATACATTGTGTACAGTGTATGTAATCCAAGGGACCATTCGTAAATGATTGGTCAATCAACTGTTGAGTAATTTGACTAGCTCTTACACCTAGACCAGTGGCTATAGTCAGGGCTGAGTCAAACAGGAAGAGAAGGGTGCAGCTATGAGCCAGGCCCTCCAGGCAGGATTGTCAACTATGGCTAACTCCTATTCACACCATTCACACTATTCACAACAATGATACATCAATTACCTCATCATAAATGACTAATACCTCTGACTGGAATTCTAACTATTTTATACAGTACGTACTGTAATGCTGTTACTATGCTGTATCATTGGACAAACATCAGGAAGTAACTCATGAAGCTGGTGACCAGGCTGGTAAGAGAGGCTTTTTTTTTTTCATTTTTGATATCAAAACACTTGTTTTGATCAGTTCCTGTCTTGAGCCAGAATCGTTTCTCATCATTTCTCATTGTTTCAGAATCGTTCTCATTCTCATTTTAAATCACATCCCAGTTTGTGAGGCGGATAGTCAAACACTTCGACTGACTCCTCAGCGGGACCTCACCCTCTGGCAGCCACTCTTACAGAGCACAGCCGGATCTAAATGGTGTAAACTTAACACCCTCACAAAGTGGACCTGATAATTGCAGCCTTTTATGGCAGTGGTGTTGCCACATTGAAAGGCCCCACAATAAGACTCACGCTGGAACTCAATGTGCTAAATAAGCTAATAAAATCCACCCACTGGACACAAGCCAAGCACGATAAGAACCTTTATACCGGTGAAGTTGGTGATGCCGGGAGGGTGTTAACTCAATTTATTTGTTTGTCAGCTAGAGGTAGTGTATCAGAGGGACTGGAAAAGGTTAAATGTGACTTCATGGAGGGAAGTGCCCGGCAGAGCAGAAAGGGATACCTTGGCACTGAGGAATTAACTTCTTGAACATGACTAATTTCTTCTGGTAAATCTTAGTGACTTCTCTGCCCTTGTGAATATGAATCCCATCAGTTGTACGTCTGTCCAGATTTCAGTGACATAATTAAGGCTGCTATGTTCCTGGTGTGTTTTCAAAAGGAACAAAGCACACATACTTAGCAATGTTACTGTGTGCAGTACAGAGTGATCAGTACCAGATGTAGCCATTTCCTATCTCGGTCCAAACAAGTTGAGAAACCACCCACTCACTCTCTTCCCGCACACATGTATGAACACATCCACACCCACATGCCCGGACTCTGCAGAATCCCCTTTCCACTAATCCCTGTGTATCCTGGGTTTTAATGCTGGACGACGAGCTGGGCTGATCTAATCAGCACTGAACTGGCACCACCTTTTTCTTCGTGCTGTCTCTTTATTTCTCCTTTTCTCTCTCTCTCTTCCTCTGACTCTCGCGCTCTATTACGCCATCTCTTTCTCTATCCATATCTCCCTATTTCTTCCTTGCGGTTCTCTAATCATGGATACAGAAGGTCATTATCAGTCACATGGCACTGTCTGCCCAACATGCCAAGGCTAGCAGAGTATAGAGCCTGATTTCATCTCTGATGTCAGGAGTTTGAGAGCGCTGGCTGCGGCTTTTTCCTATTTCACGCTTAAAATAGCACTCTATCATCACTGGTGACGTCATTCATTCCCCTCTCAAACTGGCTTGGCCCCGGCCGCCCCCTTTCTCTCCCCGTCTCCATCTTCCTCCCCCAGACTTTTCTCTCTCCCTCTGCCCGCTCCTCTCTCTCTCTTTCTCTCTCTCTCTGATAACAGCATATTGTGGGATGTAAATCTACAGCTGAGGGTTCATTGTACTCTAGACTGCAGACTGGGAAGTCAGGTGTTCCTAGAAGAGTCACTAGCAGGACAAATAGACGCAAATCAAATGTAGCTATCGTCCCCCACCCTTGACTTCCCCAGTTGGTCACAACTACATTGCACGAACTGATGACTGAAATTATCTCAATCCATAATATCTTAGAAGGCATGTTTTTATACCAATCTACTGACAACGATAGCCATCTGCATTTAAAGCATTTATTCTGGATAGTTACATTACATCAATCAATAGTGAGTCAGAGCAGCAACTTCAAACTGACCATCTACAGTATATGACTAATGTAGGGGAGACTTGAGAGATCAAAGGGGAGACTTGAGTTCAAAAGCAGATGTCTGAAAAGGAATTTGATCACCTCGTGGCTATCAAACATGTGGGGAAAGAATTCTCCACATAAAAAAAAATATATATTCAAGGATTGTATTATTCTGGGAATAATTTATTTCAACAGATCTGATATTGCACAATATCCTCACATTGTCGTCTATTATAGTCTAGAAAAATAGATAATGATAATAATTCAGACTAAGCATAGCGAGATAGCTATCTGGCTATGTTTAGTCATGTTGGTGTATTATTTCTGTTGATGTTACTCAATACAGCTAGTCAGCCAACTATAACTTCACAGTTAATTAGTCAGATGTGTCTATTTTTACTGTCCAGTTGACATATCTGGCGTTAACTGCTTATTAAGGATGTGTTTATCATGCTGTTTAGCCAAATCAATTTTTTTAAATACTTGGTAGGGGAGTCATGCCCCTATTAATGACCCCTGGACAATGTAGAATACTCACAGTATTCTTAACAGATGCAAAGCTACCATCAAAGAGATAAGTACACCACTTCTTGTCACTGATCCCTCTGGTACTGTTGCTCATTCCGTGCACCAGTTCTGGAGGTCTATGTCTCTGGTTTTCTACGTGTCACTGAACTGCTTCATTACACACCTGGTTCACATCCCCCTGATTAGTCTCATCAGTATTTGTATAATTGTGACCTTTGTTTCTCCATTGGGTTGTCGATCTTTGTTCCCATGTCCGTACCTGTGCTTGTTATTTTGGCTTTCGTGCTGCGTTTATGTGCCAATGTGAATACGGGTCTCGTCCAGCGTCATATTGTGCACCTGCTACTTCGGGTCTCGTCCCGTCTATTTATTTCTGGTCTCGTCCTGTCTATTTATTTCGGGTCTCGTCCCGTCTATTTATTTCGTGTCTCGTCCCGTCTATTTATTTCGGGTCTCGTCCTGTCTATTTATTTCTGGTCTCGTCCCGTCTATTTATTTCGGGTCTCGTCCCGTCTATTTATTTCGGGTCTCGTCCTGTCTATTTATTTCTGGTCTCGTCCCGTCTATTTATTTCGGGTCTCGTCCCGTCTATTTATTTCTGGTCTCGTCCCGTCTATTTATTTCGGGTCCTGTGTTTTTGTATACATGTTTGTTTTGGGCTTTGTCCCCGTGCCGTTACATGTAAACTTGTTGTAGTTTGGGTAGTAATAAAAAAAACTATTACGCATTCCTGCATCCTTTCGTACAACGTGACACTTCAATTTAAACATCTCCAGTCTCAGTCCTTTTCTGAGCAATTCAGAAAATCCCCTGAGATCCTAGTTGGAGGGGGTCCTGGATTGACCACCGTGCTTTTGGAAATGCACGTGGCGCACAGATCAATGACGGCATTCTGGGGATTCCTGACAGCCCTGGCCATGGCTGAAAACACACACAACCACTTTAATAGAATATCCTCTAACAAACAGATAGCTGCAATGGTTATGGTCAGATTGAATCATAGCAGTCCCTGTAGCCCTGTTTGGTGTGGCATCTTAGGCCACTAAGGCACAGGCCGTAATATGCAGAGATAAGCAGTGAATGTCGTCATCAAGACCATGACGAGGGTGGAAAATCCAAAGTGGGAGGAGGAGGGTGACGCAGGAGCCAGGATGGATATCAGTGGGAATCCTCTATGGAACATTCCCCCTCTAGACAGGGATAGTCATGGCCTATATTCATCTACAGGTGTCTATCTATGGGGAATTCTGCAGTCTAAACAGGTTCACTGCTATATCAATTCAGACAGTGCCAAACCCTTGGGTGAACCTGTTATTGTTGTTTTAGTCATCGAGACCCCCAAACTGTCACTGGCCAATCAGCACGGTGAGTCCGAGGGGACAACTGTGATAACTGCATTCCACGGGTCCCTTAGCGCTGGGCCACCCAAAAGAATTTGATCAATGGCCTCCGGAGCAGACATTGGTGCCAGCTCCACTGTCCCCCAGACTGGAAGGTGTCAGGGGGGAGATTGCATGCAGGCGTGAGGAGGACAGCTCTGAAATCTGGGCCCTGCCAGAGCTGGTTTATGCGTGTTGAAGGAGTTATGCCTGCCTTCCTTGGTTGTCCTCTGTGGAAACTAGCTCAATAGCATATTTTCCAAGTGCTTCAGAGGAGAGTCATGTGATTAGGAAACCACTGAGCACTCAGTCACACAGAGAGAGAAGAGGGACAGCTAGCCAGCCAGAGGGAGGGGGGATGGGGAATGGGGGATGGGGTGACATGAGTCACTCTGACAGACCTTGCAGTGCGGGTACATTCTAAATTAAAGCCCTCTGAACTTCAATGCATGTCAAAGGTTTCCTTTCTGAACTCTTTGACTCTATTCCTCCAATAACAGGTCCTTACACTCATTAAACCACATTCTACTTATCTGGACTTACCAAGTTATTAAAAGTGCACTGACATGTCTGAATCAACATTTGACTAGTTGTGTGTGTGTGTGTGTGTGTGTGCCACACACCTCTGTGTGTGTAATGTGTTGTGAAAAGAGAGAGACCAACCAGAACAGGAGAATGTGTGTGTGCACGAGTCTTCATTAAATGCCCATCGGTCAGGAAAACAAAGACCCTCCCAGATCCCTCTGATGGACAGCTCACAGGAAAGTTCCACACAGCCAAAACACGACTAACTCAAAAGGCCAGTGAACTCAGGTGGTGCCAGCCAAAGGGCCCTAGCCCCTTGTTTGGTTAGAGCAAAGTGAATGTATTGGCCAGCATCTACATGCTAGCGCTGTCATCCACAGCTAGTCACAAGAAGAGGCCCTCCCATCCGCTCAGGCCGCCATGCAGTATCATTGTAGCAACATGCTGTGAATGGCATGTAGAATTGACTGTAAGTGATCAGTGATAACAGGCCATCACAGGATGATATAAAAAGGTCACGAGGACATACAAAAATATGAAAGTGTTTGTTCATCGCTAAGTCCCCTCTCTCTCCCAACATAGTAACGTCATTGGACTGCTTTGCTTTGTCTTGGCCAGGTCGCAGTTGTAAATGAGAACTTGTTCTCAACTGGCCTACCTGGTTAAATAAAGGTGAAATAAAAAAATAATAAAAACATTTGGCCAAATTAACATGAATGGCTTGTCGTCAAATGAACAACGTTGGGGCACTGTTATGGTCTTTTTAGCGCTGCTGCAAAGTTATTTTCTACCAGACTATCTGACTCAATCTAAATGTATAGCACATAGGCCGTCTGTTTTAGTGGGAGCATGAAAGGACATGCTTGCCTCGATGAGCTCTCCCCCACACAATAGTGTTAGAAAGTGGAGGGGGTTAACGCATTTACAGACCCTTGTGCCCACACGCCTCACCCTGGCACTCCCCTCATCTCTCCCCCGTCTCCGCCTCTGTCCTACCCTACTGTTGGAATGCCACACTGCCACAAACATCATTGTCAGCAGCCCCAGGGAGAGATATTTTACACATCGACCCCAGCCAAGGCATAGTCACGACTAGCCCCAGCCATTTTGTTTTGCACAACCTCAGACGGAGAGAGAGGAAGAAACAGATGTCTTTGAATTGGAACACTACCAGCGTCTGTAAAGTCAAGGTGTGTGGAAGACGTTTTTTGGCATGAATGCACAACTGACTCAGAGCTCGTTGTATGCAAACATGCAGCACATCTCTGACATAAAATGTGGCCCACCTCGGCTCTTTCTAGGAAGTGGATAGGCAGCTTTAAACAGCACAGAACAAAGGAAGGGTGGGGTGTTCTGTGTGTGTTCACAAGATAATAGATACAGATAATAAACCAGAGCAGAAACTATTTCTAAAACGCTCTCTCAGGAATACACACACTCGCACACACAATGATTACCTGGACATGCCACTGAAGGTCATTTGCTCCTAGCCACAAAGCTGATTATCTCAAGCCAGCAGCAGGTGTTTGTTGCGGATTGGCGACTTTCTCCGAAATGCCCCCACACTCCTATTTGTGGAAACGTTACCTAGCTGGTGCACTGGCTGGCTGTTTGTGAGAATGAGAGAAATGGGTCAGTAGCGTGGGCACCAGTGTCAGGCCCCAACTCCCACTCCCAGCCTGGACGCAGTATCTGACAGCTGACTGAGAGTCTGCAGGCCCCCTCTTTACACAGAACCACCGAAAGGTCAGGTACTTCAATCAGTTTAGCCCTATACCGCCTTTCAGTGCAAAGCCAAGCTTGACTTTCCCCCGTTGGTGCACCCTTCGCCGCACTTGACCAGGCTGTACAGGTTCCAGCTAACTTTAGTACACACTACACAGACAAACAACCAGGATTGAATTCTGTTGATTGTGTGTGTCTGACTACCGAGCTAATTGACCGTTGATGATTTCACTGAAGGTGATGAGTGTGAAGGTGTGTGTGTAATTCGGAAGCATTTTTTCACTCAAACTTTGTACATTTCCTAACCCTCTAATTTTACTTCAATCAATGCTCGAAGGCCTTTCATCTCCTCTCAGACAGCACATTCCCAATACCACCTCAAAAACGACCACCTGCCACAAGCAAAACACTTCCACAACTTATACTTAAAACATCTCAAAATTACACTCTTATAAAACATACTTATTCATTTGTTACTTACATGTTATATTGTTTTCCATAATGAGCTACTTTCCTACAGCGAAGGGCTGGTATTAATATTCATAACAAGAGTGAAATGTCAAGTAGACCACTGATAGCGTGAAGGAGGCCACATCGGATAAAAAAGCACAGGGAAATGTACCGACCCAGCCCTTTATACCCAAAACACACTTGTGAGAGGTTTAAGGGCTGAAGTTAGTAGATATGTAAAAATTATTGTGGACATACTAGTAAACATAAATGGTACCGTAGATATGACCAAATTACATACGATTTTAGTTCAGGGTTAACCACGATAAGGAACTGACAGTATAGACTATGTAATAGCATAGCAGTAAGACTGGTGCACCAGAGGGGGACTGATTAGTGGTCAGAAAGCGTTTAACCAGCCTATGGCGTCATGTTATTGTGACATGGTTGAGCCATGCTAGTGCACGATAGGAACCGTGTCCCTGTTCTCTGCCTTCCCTTGATTCAGTTACAGCTTCCTCCGAGATCTCATTCTCCACAGGACAACCCCAAAAACAGCCTCCGCTTCCCTGTCATTTGTACAGTAACTGGAGTTCCAGAAAGTGGCACCCCCCTCTAGATGACTTCTCAATCCACAGCGTCACCAACTGGAGTCACTGCTTAGATATGAGTACGTAGAGTAGATGGTCAATTGATAGCAACCCAGTCTTTGGATCTCATGCCCAGTATGTGAGTAAGCCTGCTCAGTTCGATTACAAACTCCTCACATGCTGACAAAGCACAAGCACATGGAAAACACATGGACATTTTCTGCTTCAGCTTTCTATAAAAGGTGAGTTGTAAGGGGACAAAACTGGAACGGTATCAGGTTTCTACATACTTATAATAAATAAATGAAGTGTCTGTCTGACAGGATTGTTTCATCTGCTTCCGGGCCCTGGCCTGTTCGGAGCGGTTCCGCTCTGTTCACTTCTCCTTTAAGGCCCAGGGGCTGTGCAGCTGGAAGAAGATTCAGTGAGAGTGTCAGAATGGGGAGGAGACAGGATGCAAAGGCTTTTTAAAAATATTCCATGTTAATGGAAACTGGAGTTTCCACTATTGTGAATCACATTACTTTGTACTCTGCATAATGCTTAGTATAGCATATCCTAATTAAAATGTCATTATTTTCCTGCTTCTGCCTGCAGAAACTGATCAACTTTTTCCACTGTCTAGTCTATGGACAGACATGGTGTAAGTGTGCTGGTCAAAAGGCAGGGGTAAGGAGGTTGCTGACGAGGTAGAAACCTCAGAGGTGACAAGCCAGCACCTCATTAAAATAGCCATTTAAAATGAGCCGGTTTTAAAAACAATTGACAGTTCCATCATGGGTCAGAATGTGGTTTATAACAGAGTTAATGGCAAAAAAAGGTGCAAGTGGCCTCTGTCTTTCAACAGACGCTTGCTCACTAGTAAATGGGGCCTGGCTAGAGTTGTGACATTCAGAAAAACAGTTGTGGTTGGAACTCTGAAAGCATCCAGTCCACACATGATTAGTAGGGCTCACGTTAAGATTAAATTTATGGTTGAGGCCATAGGCCTTTTCTTCCATGCCACTGCATTCTGTTTCAAATGGGCAACTTTCCTGGCAGCACCACAGAAACCTGAGGTCACTATATTGACTCAAAGTAAAGTATAAACATGCTCATGCCTAGGGACAAAGAGGGAGTAATGGAGACCTTTAAAAAAAAAAAAAAAGAAGGAACAGACTTGCTGAGACTGGCATACCATGGTTTATGACACACTGCCACCAAGTGGCGGAAATGAGAACTGCAATACGCGCCATCAGAAAATACAGGAGAAACACATTGTACACAGAATGTTCCTTCCCTTTCGCCTTACAATATTGGGCTTACAAAGCCACTCAATGAATCCTACATAAGAGGGACATAAAGACAGAAAATGACTGGCAGATAAATCCAAATAAATTTATTGGTAATTTCATTCCACTGTACAAAGCAAGCATGAGATCTTGCGGTTAGTGACTTGACGGGGTCGGGAAACAAAAAAAGTTGGAGAATTTTAATTTCTGTTTTACCAACACGACACCTAGAACAAAAGACAAAACATGATTAGGGTAAGTACACAGGCTTTAAATACAGATTTCCTCAAGTCATCTAGAAATAACATTGGAGTGTGCTAAAGACCCTGTTTGAACACTACCTCTGGGACGGACACTTGCCAAGATAATCAGCGATCAAGTTGTTGTGAACCCCTGGTGGGTGTATCCATGCATAATGTCAATAATTTGTTGCTAGCCAATATCAAAGCTTCCTAGCAAGAGCTGCCCTTCCGATTGGCTGTCGCGCTAGTTGCTGACCTTTAAGTCGCTGTGAGTCTCCTCCTTTCATTAAAAATGACGTCGCTAGGTCGCGGATTATCTCGGCAAGTGTGAACAGCAGGTAATACTTTAGAAATACGCATCAGTGATAGCATCAAGGAGGAAATGATCAAGGGTGGGATGCATTTTAAAAGGTATTCCAACAAGGTCTAGGAAGCAAGACTAATATACCTTTCACTTCTTCCACCACACAAAGATACATGTCTGCACCACTTACCACGGAGACAAGTCCCACGGCCTACTCCAGGGCTTTGACGATGGCCTCGTTGGCGTCTATGTTGATCTGGACCTCTGCCCTGGCAGCCTCGTCAGACGCAGACGCCATCTCAGACTGGGCCTTCTCCAGGTTGGCCTTGGCAGCCTAAGAACCAGAGAGGCGTCAGATAAACTTCAATACAATAACAGTTTCTGCATACGCATACTATGACGCAATGTGTTGGATATCATGCATACTAAATATGCTAGCACAGTACTAACATTATTTTTATTTCTCACATTTAACTGAATAACCAATTGATACAAATTGTTTTAGACAGGGGTGAACAGAGCTAGGCAGCCAGGCCTGTGTTAGCATTGTCAGGGGAAACTGCTTCAGCGATGCTCCAGCTGCAGAAAACTATACAGTTAAGTCTCATTGGGGAAAAAACTGGGGGAAGGAGACATAGCCTACTGTGCTTTATGATTCTTCCAAGCAGACATATGAACTCATTCCAATATACCAGTTCAGGTTAAAAAGAGGTCAGGGAGCATATCTGGGAAGAGAGACTAGCATAGCAAATTCACGTTGCCTCTTTCCTGTGAAAGGCCCATTTGTCACAGTAGCGTTTACATCGTAGAAATGCCAAACATTAGTTAAAGGTCTCCCAGCAGGGACTTGACACATCTGCTATAACTCAACAGTGACTGACCTTTTCTGCCTTATTAACAGCAGGGCCTCCTGTGCATTTTTATCTCACCAAGGAAAAAAAAAAAAGAATTTATTTCTATGGAGTCGAGTTGACAGTGTGTGCCCTCCTTGGACAGGGTCAGAGCGCGAGAGAGAGCCTCTATGATGAACGTGTGTAATTGGCTGATGTGGCTTTGAATGAACAACATGGCCTTGGGGACATTTCATACACTGACATGTTTTGACTGACATTTGAGCCAATGCTGTGCGATATACTAATGTTGAGGAAGGGTTTTGGACATTTCATGGAAGGTTTACTTCACAGCTTTACAAAGGTTGACTGAGGAGAGCTGTACACAGTTAACATCTTTATAAAAACGGCACTGGTATTGGAAAAGTGCTCCAGGTGGGTTTCAATCAATGACTGACTGGCTCTGCGTGGGCAGAATGATACTGCCAATCACAACTCTCTAGCCTGGCTTTTCCAATTACTAGTCTTCCCGCAAGACTAATCTAGAGAAGGGCATAAACCTAATGTCGAGGATGGACAGTTCTTGAATTGGGGTTGGCATCCATTTAAAGTGATATCATTTCTATTTCTGATGGACAGCCATTAATGAGCATGAATCACTGAAACTGAATACTCCCCCCCCCCCCCCCCCCCCCAATTGAAGCATTAGAAAAAACCGAAGGCATCCCCATGCCATTCTTCCACACCAGTTCTAGCACACTCCTGGTCAAACTAATCACAGTCCAACTAGCAACTATGATTAGCCTAGTTGGTAACTAGAATAAGGGTGTGTTGGTGGCACAAGCCTGCCCACCCTGTGGCTCTCAAGGACCAGAGTTCCCCACCCGTTACCATATAAATAATACATAGGTCTATAGGAGTTGGTGATACTTACAGCCACATCCAGCTGGTCCAGTGGGACGGCCTCCTCAGCCAGCAGCTGCACTGAGGAGTCTGCGTTCACTGTGATTGACCCGCTGCTCACTGCAAAACATACAGAATCTGTGAATATATATATATATATATATATATATATATATATATATATATATATATATATATATATATATATATATATATATATATATATATATATATATATATATAAACCTGTTCCACCCAGCCATCCTACTACCCAGCAGAAATTAATTAAATGCACTGACTGCACCAGCAAGCGTCTCTTAAAGGTCAGTGCAGCCACAGATACAAATATATGTGCCGTTTTGTTTTAGTTGATTTCAAATTAGGGAAGAAGCCTACAATTCGAAAGTGTTACACTAAAAAGTGAGATTTCAGTCATCATCATCCACACAAATCGAGGCAGGATGGTCCACATTAGTGGCCAGATATTGATATGGAACTGACCCTTGCGATCATGATTCTATTAATAGGAATTTCAACATTGAAAGCATGTGCAAGTATTGTCCCCATTTGGTACATTTTACATTAAGAAAGTTAAGCAACTTTAACATGATTGCTTTTAGTAAGCAGAGTTTTCAGTAGAGATAATACAGTGGCAGTGAAAATGTTATCCAATCTTCCAAATTATGTATAGGCCCCCTAAGGCATCCCATTTCACATCATGTACGTCAGAGGCAATGAGACCCTCCCACTATTCCATCTACATGATCAAGCCACATCTTACCGAAGAATTTAGCTGCGGAGCCGTCATCGTTAAACACGGTGACAACGCCGGGCCTGAGGACCTGCAGCGTGGGGACGTGGGCGGGGAGGATACCGAAAGCACCAGTCAGCGTGGGCACGTCAACCTGTTTCACACTGGCCTCCTTGAAGTACACCTGGGAAGAGAAGGAGAAACATAAGCAGACATCACTGTACTTGACTGTTACTGATTTCAGTAGAGAATTAAAGTGGGATGTTTATCTGTGGAAAAATACACTATCTGTGCAAGCAGTACTTGATTGTTGTTTCTAATGGATGAAGTCTATGCATATTTACTGAGGTGTTATGTTAATCCATTTTGAGGTCCTGGTGCATTGCAGATAGTTATGGTGTTAATATGCCATTACTGCCTGACTGAGGTTGAATAGCCAGCACATAATTTTCACTTCAATTCATCTTTAATGTTGAGTTATGTATGCCATTGTGAATCCAACTAGCTAGCAAATCTATCAAATAGCGTACAGGCAGATGCACTGTGTCAGTATTATCTAACTAGCTAGCTGTAGTGTAAGGCTAACTTATTCATAGTTAGCAGAATAGATATATGGGTGTCTAAAACGGTGCAGTCTGCACACTACTGAAGATTTAGCCAACGAGTTATTAAATCAGAAATTCTTAATAACAATTGAATAGTATTCCCTTTCAATTCCCAAGGTGACAGAATAACAGACCCTGCAAGGCCCTGTGACCCAACATTGTGGTAGGTAGCTAGTTAACCATAAGTTATCAATTGCAAGCTAGTTAGCAAGTGCCAACACTGACAGTAGTAGGAAAACTAAACTAACAAACTTGAGGCTTGGTTGGAAGAACATTCACGCTCAACCGTCCCTTTACAACGTCGATGTGCATCAGACTGGTGACAAGTTCAACCTAACCGACAAGCTAACTAACCGACAAGCTAACTAACCACGCCACTGTCATTTATTGCATGCATATAGGTAATGTTGGTAATATTCAAATTAATAACTAGTCAGGTCCATAAGGTTTTCATAATGTGTCTTTATTAAAACGAGATAATATAATTGGAGGGGAGGTTAGCCATCTAGCCAACTTACTCGTAGTAGGCCCAAAAGCCTTGCCAACCCCGGACTGTCTTACCTGCGTTGGCGACGCAAACGTGAAGGACATCTGGGCAGAGCCTGAGGGTGCGTCGGCGTAGCATCTTGCTTGCCTCAATACAGGGAGAGAGCGACGGAGAAACCTTGATGCAATCATTTTTGTCGAATAAATATAATTCAGGTTCAAATCGAAGCAAACGGATCCCCAAGCCCTTGCGCGAAGTCAGTCAAACAGTGTGCGCCTGATGGGACAAGGACGTTGGTAACCTACCCACAATGCGTTATGAGTGCTCAAAGCATGAAGGGAAATGTAGTTAATTTCCAGAGGCGACGCATTCAATCCAAAGATTCAGTGTTTCATATGAAAGCGGTGTCGTTCAATGTGATCTTTACAATTATAGAAGTTATATTTTGTGTATCTTCTGCTTTTGTAAATAACCAGAATAAGTATACGCGTATTTATGGTCGTGTGAAACATCTCATACTTTACTGCCAGAGGGTGGCGCTGCTAGAATGTCAAAAAGGATCAGCTGTTGGTTAGTGCTAACCTTAACCTTCACCCTACCCTCAACCTTAACCCTTACCTAGCCCTTTTAAATGTAAACTTCAGTGAGGTGAGGTTAGAGTTAATCCCAAGGATTCCGTTTAGATTTTTCATCCTTGATCGATCATCAGGTGCTAGCTGACCCATCAAGGTGAAGAAAATCAGAAGTTACATTGTGATAGCCTACTGATCTGATGTTAGTAGATAATATAGAGCTGCTAGCAGGCCTACCCACCATGGGTACTCAACAGGCCTACCCACCATGGGTACTCAACAGGCCTACACAGTGGCGATTTTAGCATGTAAATCTTGGTGGGGCAAAAAAAAGCCACTGCACAACACAACTATTAACAATACATTAATTGTACTATAACAGTGACAAACGGTGCCCACAAACAGTCAGGGCCTACATAAAGCTGTCCCAACACCTTACCACTGCTACACCTGGAAATCAGCAGAGCCTTGTCTGGCAGCAAAACATTTTATTTTTTTTACCTTAATTTAACTATGCAAGTCAGTTATGAATCAATCAATCAATCAATCAAATGTATTTATAAAGCGCTTTTTACATCAGCCGATGTCACAAAGTGCTATACAGAAACCCAGCCTAAAACCCCAAACAGCAAGCAATGCAGATGTAGAAGCACGGTGGCTAGGAAAAATTCCCTAGAAAGGTAAAACCTAGGAAGAACCCAGAGAGGAACCAGGCTCTGAGGGGTGGCCAGTCCTCTTCTGGCTGTGCCGGGTGGAGATTATAACAATTCATGACCATTAAGGCCAGTTCTTTCTCCAAGATGTTCAAAGGTTCATAGATGACCAGCAGGGTAAAATAATAATAAAAGTAGTTGTGGAGGTTGCAACAGGTAAATACATCAGGAGTGAATGTCACTTGGTTTTTCAGTGCAATAGAGCGCAGGTGCGGTAGAGCGAGAGCGAGATGAAAACAGCAGGTCTGGGACAAGGTGGCACGTCCAATGAACAGGTCAGGGTTCCATAACCGCAGGCAGAAGAGTTGAAACCGGTGCAGCAGCACGACCAGGTGGACTGGGGACAGCTAGGAGTCATCAGGGCAGGTGGTCCTGAAGCATGGTCCTCCGGGTAGGCTCAGGTCCTCCGGGAGAAGAGGTAGAGTGGGAGAGAGAGAGAATTAGAGGGAGTATACTTAAATTCACACAAGACACCGGATAATAACATCAGATTTAACAAACTGACCCTAGCCCCCCGGCACATAGACTATTGCAGCATAGATACTGGAGGCTGAGACAGGGGGGGTCAGGAGACACTGTGGCCCCCTCCGACAATACCCAGACAATACTCCCGGACAGGGCCAAACCAGGCAGGATATAACCTCACCCACTCTGCCAAGCACAGCCCCTGAACAAATTCTTATTTACAATGACAGCCTACACCAGCCAAACTCAGATGACACTGGGCCAATTGTGCACCACCCTATGGGACTCCCAATCATGGCTGGTTGTGATACAGTCTGGATTTGAACCAGGTTGTCTGTAGTGACACCTCTAGCACTGAGATGCAGTGTCTTAGTCCACTGTGCCACTTGGGAGCCCAAGTTCATTCAGTTCATTCAGCCTCATTTACTGCCTTTAAAAAAAACATAGCTGATATGGCTGACTTGCTTAAACAAATTTGGTTTCTACTGACAATTGAGATGTACAAACTATGGCATAAGGGGACGAAAAGCGGATAAGACATTAATTTAAATTAAGACATTAATGAGCAAGCTAGGACGGACATAGTCAATATAACTATTTGTTTAGCACTTTTGAAATGTACAGAGACAGAATGTTCTCTCTGTACACCAAGTCAGAACCGTTGTATAAATAAAGGGGGCATATAAGCAGAAAATGAAAGCTCTTACAATATTCAATGATTACATTTCTCAAAAACAGGTTATAGTCTACATGTGCACCACCAAGTCAGAACAGTAAGCGAAATTAAGAGGTGAAATTAGACCTAATTATTTGGGGTGAAGCACACTAAATGGGGTGGGCTACTAAATCAAATCAAATCAAAGTTTATTTGTCACATGTGCCAAATACAACAGGGGTAGACCTTACAGTGAAATGCTTACTTACAAGCCCTAACCAACAGTGCAGTTTAAGTAGAAAATAAGTATTATATAAACAAGAGAGGTAAAGAAATAAAAAACAGTAAAAAATATATATATACAGGTGGTACCGCTACAGAGTCAATGTGCAGGGGCACTGGTTAGTCGGGCTAATTTAGGTAATATGTTAATACTAACAGCTTACTACACAACATACGCTTAGTATTACTTTATTAGCTACAGTATACATATCTCCCTGAGATATTACATAATTTATGCAGCAGCATACAATACATTTTTGGACTCCCCTTGTTGTGCTATGCTCACTTGAACAGGAAGGTGGTCATCAAAGAAAGAGAAAGAGGCCTGATTTACAATTCCGAGTTGGATGACCATTCAAAACGTATTTTACCAGTCAGAGCTTGTTTATTCCTGACTTCCCAGTTGCAATGCTTGCAGTTAGCCACTGTGACCGATTCCTTCCAAACCACTCATTGTTGAATTTGCGATTTCCAACTTGCTGTGTAATGTTTATGTCCAGTGGGCGATGAGCACCGATACGTTTTGGCCAATGAGCACCGATACGTTTTATCTATAATTTCTCTTCATTATTTATCTTCATATGATAAGGTTTAACAAGGATTTGCCAGTAGATTGTCAACTTGATTCATGATGATGACTGCTAGCTAAGATTTTGAAATTAAGATGTTGACATGATCAGTCCAATCAAAGCTACTGTACATATAACATGATTTGACATAATTTTATCTATGGCCAATGACCTTGGGCCTTCTTGGAAGGGCACTTCTAATGTAACTCTATGCAGCACCCAAAGGGCTTGAATTTCGATGTCTACCCATAGACTTGGCGGTGACGTAGTGTCCCCATGAGTGACAGAACACTGAGCCAATCACAGCGCAACGCTCTATATTTTCTGCTGGCTTGCCCCACCAACACAGAAAGCACTGAGCTAGGCTGAAACACCTGTATTTTTTATATATATATTTTACATTGTTTGCAAACTGATATGTGACACATATTAATGCAAAAATAACATTTAAAATAGGCAAGCTCTGCCCCACCTGCCCTGAATGACGGGTCGCCACTGTAGCCTACTACATAAGAATGTTCAGAACATAACCTTATCATCCAGTGGTCCTATTTTTGGCCTATTCAGTTGTCATCTTGTCGATCTGTATAGACCTTTTCAATTAAATTAATTGTGCAGTATAACCGATTTTACTGAAATAATGTGAATTTAGGTGTACATATTTTCATTATGTTCCACCAGAAGCCTATTCATAACGTCACCCCCAAATAATTGAATTGAAGGAAGGGATGCTGATGATTTTCAGCACGCGCCTCCGCACCTCCTCCTGCAATCACTTACGTCACGTGGTGCGTCTCTGACTGGGTGGTGGGTGTGTCTTAAGCGTAGCGTTTCATTCATAAATAGTTTTAGCTGTTAAAGCAACATTACAGTGTTCGGCAAAGGTTTGGCACTATTGGCTTCTGCCTAAATATCCTTACATGGATCACCTGAATTGTAATTAGGTGAGTGGCATTTAAGTTTTTTTGCACATGAATGTTTGTGATGAACATCAACCCGTAGCTTATCGGTTGCACATTAAAATCAGGAGAGTTTGGTATTCTATTTAATCGAATAGCCTACTTGTCGGTTTTGAATATTTTCCTTTTTGGTCAACATGTATCCCACTTGTTTAATGAATACCAGTCTAAGTCGATGATATTGCAGATAGTCCTTATAGAAAGGATGGGAACAGATGACAGTGCAATGAAAGCTTTTCTAAAATTATGTATTTGAGTAAATATAATCAAATAGAAGGAAATGCATGCAATTGGAATAGTCACATCTAGAGCAAGCGCTCCTTAACACCCTTAACGTAATGGAAGTGCCTGTAGAATATGAGGCACGCACCGAGACGCGTTCTTCTAGAATAGGCTAATTTTTGGAGCGAGCGCTACACTTTTCTGTTGATCAAGGCAAATTCATCCCAACGTCTGTACAAATGAAATAGCATGATATGGATCAAAACAGAGACAAACCATTAAGAAGTTATGTGCTTTTTATAACAACAAGCAAACATTTAGAATTCAATTATTTTCAAAGGTCTATTGCCATAGCCATGTTTATGAGGAATGCAGCTGATTCAGAGAGAGCAAGAGAAGGCTGAAATGATATGTAATATACTAGTGCATAATTATCAATAGTAATTTTCAGTTTTCCGACTGACATACAGTAGCAGTCAACTGTACAGTCACCTTGTAAAATCAGAGATGATTCATCATTATTGATCATTATGTACAGTTAACGTCGGAAGTTTACATACACTTAGGTTGAAGTCATTAAAACTTATTTTTCAACCACCACAGATTTCATGTTAACAAACTATAGTTTTGGCAAGCCTTTAAACAGCTTGGAAAATTCCAGTAAATTATGTCATGGTTTTAGAATCTTCTGATAGTCTAATTGACATCATTTGAGTCAATTGGAGGTGTACCTGTGGATGGATTTCAAGGCCTACTTTCAAACTCAGTGCCTCTTTGCTCGACATCATGGGAAAATTAAAAGAAGTCAGCCAAGACCTCAGAAAAAAAATTGTAGACCTCCACAAGTCTGGTTCATCCTTGGGAGCAAATTCCAAACGCCTGAAAGTACCACATTCATCTGTACGAACAATAGTATAAAGTATAAACACCATGGGACCACGCAGCCGTCATACCGCTCAGAAAGGAGACGCATTCTGTCTCCTAGAGATGAATGTACTTTGGTGCGAAAAGTGCAAATCAATCCCAGAACAACAAAAGGACCTTGTGAAGATGCTGGAGGAAACAGGTACAAAAGTATCTATATCCACAGTAAAACGAGCCCTATATCGACATAACCTGAAAGGCCGCTCAGCAAGGAAGAAACCACTGCTCCAAAACCGCCATAAAAAAGCCAGACTATGGTTTGCAACTGCATATGAGAACAAAGATCGTACTTTTTGGAGAAATGCCCTCTGGTCTGATGAAGAAAAAAAATAGAATGACCATCTTTATGTTTGGATGAAAATGGGGGAGGCTTGCAAGCCGAAGAACACCATCCCAACCGTGAAGCACGGGGGTGGCAGCATCATGTTGTGGGGGTGCTTTGCTGCAGGAGGGGCTGGTGCACTTCACAAAATAGATGGCATCATGAGGAAGGAAACTTATGTGGATATTTTGAAGCAACATCTCAAGACATCAGTCAGGAAGTTAAAGCTTGGTCGCAAATGGGTCTTCCAAATGGACAATGACCCCAAGCATACTTCCAAAGTTGTGGCAAAATGGCTTAAGGACAACAAAGTCAAGGTATTGGAGTGGCCATCACAAATCCCTGACCTCAATCCTATAGAAAATTTGTGGGCAGAACTGAAAAGCGTGTGCGAGCAAGGAGGCCTACAAACCTGACTCAGTTACACCAGTTCTGTTAGGAGGAATGGGCCAAAATTCACCCAACTTATTGTGGGAAGCTTGTGGAAGGCTACCTGAAACGTTTGACCCAAGTTAAACAATTTAAAGGCAATGCTACCAAATACTAATTGAGTGTATGTAAACTTCTGACCCACTGGGAATGTGATGAAAGAAATAAAAGCTGAAATAAATCATTCTCTCTAATATTATGCTGACAGTTCACATTCTTAACATGAAGTGGTGATCCTAACTGACCTAAGACAGGGAATTCTTACTAGGATTAAATGTCAGGAATTGTGGAAAAACTGAGTTTAAATGTATTTGGCTAAGGTGTATGTAAACTTCCGACTTCAACTGTATGTAACAGCATTCAGATGTGGTGAACTGTACGTGATGGGTGGCTTATTTCCATGCATGGTTTTACAGTAGGCTACTTAAATTACAGTAAACATTCCTTGGGATTGCTTCACTTTTTGAGAATTGCAGTAGCCTAATGTGCCTTAATACGGGGAGGGGAAATTATTAGGAATCCTACAGTACCATGGAAATACAACATATACACTGACTGAGGCTTTCTTATTATAATATTTCATGTATTGCCTATAAAAGCCAGCTTGAGTGATGTTACAGTTTAGGTTTTCTTCACTTGTGCAATTATTTATTGTGGGTTTCATCAGAGGCATCATGCCCAAAAGGGCACAGATTTATCCTTACATTTAAAAAATAATAATAATAGTACTTGCCAGTTAGCAAGTTTATGAAGTTGGCTTTAGCTAGCCCAGATCTGTTCACAATCTCCCAACCAAGAAGCCATTTCGGGCTATCAATCAAGTTCGATTAGATAGCTTATTCAATAATGATGAGACTACATTAAGTATGGAGGTGCGAATGGTACAACACTAATACACAACACCTCCTCCACTCCTACATGAACTGTCGAGAGAGTCTGTTTTACAAGTTCAAGCTTCTAGGTGCCCACCAATCTCCCGTAGCGTAACGGTGGTCAACCTAACTCTCAACACCAATGTCTTTGGACTGTGGCGTTGACACAGGTACAGGTATGTGAGTAGCCTGTGTCACAGTCTCGTCACACGCTTGTGCGGGTGTGACTGAGTCAGCGTCCTGAGAATGTGACTGTGAGCCCCTAGGTGATGACTGCTGGGGACAGGGTGTCACCCAGTAACAGTTCTGGACCACTCCGACTGGTGGTTCTGGCGGTGTTGCTTTACTCAACAGTAACTGATCTGTGTGCCTTTTCCAGATGACTGTAGCAGGAACACACTTTAGTCCTTTGAGGTACAGTACCAGTCAAAAGTTTGGACACACTCAATACAGGGTTTTTCTTTATTTTTAAAATGTTCTACATTGTAGAATAATAGTGAAGACATCACAGCTATGACATAACACATGGAATCATGTAGTAACCAAAAAAGTGTTCAACAAATCAAAATACATTTTATATTTGAGATTCTTCAAAGTAGCCACCCTTTGCCTTGATGACAGCTTTGCAGATGTGTTTAACACGTTTTTGGTTACTACATGATTCCAAATGTGTTATTTCATAATTTTGATGTCTTCACTATTATTCTACAATGTAGAAAATAGTAAAAATAAAGGAAAACCCTTGAATGAGTAGGTGTGTCCAAACTTGACTAGTACTGTAGTTCTTAGCTAAGACCGTTTCTCCAGGATTGAAAGCCCTGTCCATTGCGCTCAGTTCACAACTTTTGAATTGGGTCTCCTTTACGTTCGGAGGTTTGAGTAAGTCGAAGCTTGTGCATAGCTCTCTTCATGAGTAGTGATGCAGACAAAGCTTTGGTGGTTGCACGATGCGTGTTCCTATAGGATGGCAGGAAGGTGTTCAAACGTTGCCGTGTCCGTTGAACTGAGACGCTTTTATGGTATGTTACATGGTTTGTACGAACCTCTCCGCCAGTCCGTTAGTAGATGGGTGATACGGTGCAGACCTGATGTGCTGTACAGCATTCACCTGTAGGAACGTGGCAATTTTTTGGGACACTAGCTGCGGTCCGTTTTGTTGCTAACAAGTTGGAGTGGCATTCCCAACACTTGTCCAAGCTTCTCGATGGTCTTCTCAGCAGTAGTAGACTTCATGATGGCAACCTCTGGCCATTTGCTATGAGCATCCACGAGAAACATTTTGTTTATGTATTGCCTACCTGCGAAGTTGAAGGCGAGATGCCACGCCTTCTCTGGCCATGTCCACAGATGAAGAGATGCAAGTTGAGGTTAGTTGCAAACTTTTGGACAGGAGGAACATGTTTTTGCTTTCTCCTAAATAATTCCATCCAATCCAAGCCACCAAAAGTAGCTTTGTGCAATTTCCTTCATACAAACCATTCCACAATGACCTGAGTGTAGCTGTTGCAACACTGGTTTCCTCAGCAACGGCTGAATGATAACTGTCCTGTCCCATAGCAGACAACCAGTCTCAGTTCTCCTGGTAAGGTTTCAGTTCTGGAGCATCACCTGCGGCGTTACTTTTGATGTCCATCACTTCAGAGAACACCGGGTGATTTCTGGTGTTTCTCTGCACTTGTGTTGAAGTGACTGGTGTGTTTTCCACTTGTCTGAAGTAGAAGATGTTACTCTGGTTTGACCACAGGTAGTGGTAACCTGGAGAGTCTATCTGTGTTGCAATGCAGTTCTGCCTTGCAGTACTTGATGTCGTATATGTGTGCTGACAACAACAACAACAAATCCCACCTTTCCATTCTGCTTGCAGCAAGTGATGGAATTTGAGTATGTGGTCCAAAGATGCTCGTCAGCGGACGGTGATCTGTAAGATGGGTGAACTTTCTAATGTTCAGATACTGGTGAAACTTACGCACTCCAAAAACGATGCCTAGGGATTCCCGTTCTGTCTGTGCGTAGTTAGTTTATGCTTTCTTTAATGTCCTTGATGCGAAAGCGATCGGCTTCTCTTCACCTGAAGGCATTATATAGGACACGACTGCTCCCACAACCTAGGGACTAGCATCTCAAGCTAGTTGGATGGGCAATGACAGTTCCAAGTGTGTCAGTGATTCAGTTGATTCAGTTTTCAGGAGTATTTCCTTGCTGAATGCTTCCTCACATTGTTCTGTCCATTTCCATGTTTTATCCTGACAAAGCAACTGATGCAGGGGCTTCCGCTTTGTTGCTAAGCTCAGGGTAAAGCAGCCGTAGTAATTCAGTATCCCCAGGAAAGAACGCAGTTGGCTGACGTTCTGAGGAGCTGGGGCATCCAAGATAGCCTTGACCTTGGACAGAACGCCTGACGTGTCCAAGGTATTAAACCGATTGGAAGAATGCATATTTGTCCTTACGAACTTGCAGTCCGTAGTCCTTCAATCTCTGTAAGATCGCATCCAAGTTCTGGAGAAACAACAGACTGGGATGTGCTCTGTGAGGCTCATGGGGAGGACATTGATGGACTTACTGACTGCATAATGGACTATATCAATTTTTGTGTAGACAACACTGTACCCACCAGGAAGGTATGCTGTTTTCCAAATAATAAACCCTGGGTCACCAGCGACCTGAAGGCCCTGCTGAATGAGAAGAAGAGGGCCTTCAAGGAGGGGACAAGGAGCTGAAGTTGCGGATTGCTGAGGGGAAGAGAGGGTATAAGGAGAAGATGGAGGACAAGCTGAGGCAGAGCCAGGTGAGAGAGGTGTGGAAGGGTATGAGAAATATCACTGGCTTCAAAAAGTCAAACAGTGGGCAGGAGGGGACCCAGGACAGAGCCAATGAGCTGAACCAATGTTCGATACTGGCCCCCTCCAGTTCCCCAGGCCACACACCCTCACGGCTGTCCCACCCCCACTCTGCTCACAGCACCTCTGTTGAGACAATCAGCGACCCCACCTCCGCCCCTGCTCCCTCTGGACTGATCCTCAACACCCCCCTTCCCCCCACCTCCCCACCTGGGCTGGCTTTCACCACCAACCAGTGAAAAGTGGCGGGCCCTGATGGCATCAGCCCAAGGGTGCTTAGGGTCTGTGCTGACCAAATGTGTTGAATGCTCCAGCGACGCTTAAACCTTAGCATCTCACATAATGAAGACCCTGGAAAGGTTAGTCCTTGCTCACCTCAGACCCCTGGTGTGTACATCACTGGACCCCCTGCAGTTCGCATATCACCGCAACATCGGGGTGGATGATGCAGAGGGCCTACTCTTACCTGGACAACGCAGGTTGCGTTATGTTTTTTGACTTCTCCAGTGCCTTCAACACCATTCAGCCCCTGCTACTGGCTGAGAAGATGAAGAGTATGAAAGTGGAAGCACCCTTAGTCTCCTGGGTCACGGACTACCTGACTGGTAGGCCACAATTTGTGCGACTACAGAGCTGTGTGTCAGAACGGGCAGTGAGCAACACAGGGGCCCCCCAGGGAACGGTCCTGTCCCCCTTCCTGTTCACCCTCTACACTTCAGACTTCAGATATAACTCTGAAACATGCCACCTACAGAAGTCCTCGGATGACTCCGCAATTGTAGGCTGCATCAGGGGTGGGCAGGAGGAGGAGTACAGAAGCGCAATCAATGACTTTGTGTTGTGGTGTGAGCAGAACCACCTTCAGCTCAACATCAGCAAAACAAAGGAGATGGTGGTGGACTTCAGGAGAACCAAGGCCCAACTGACTAAAGTCCCTATACAGGGGATGGATGTGGAAATGGTTGGGTCATACAAGTTCCTGGGAGTCCATATGGACAACAGGCTGGAATGGGCTGGTAACACCGGGGCTCTGTACAAAAAGGGCCAGAGCCGCCTCTACTTTCTGAGGAGGCTCAGGTGGTCAGTGCCATCTTTTTTGCAGTGGTGTGCTGGGGCGCTAACATAAAAGCCAGTGATGCTAAATAAGCTGATCAGGAAGGCTAGCTCTGCTCTGGGGATTAGCCTTGACACTCTAGAGGAGGTGGCGGAGAGACGGATCCTGGCCAAACTGCTGGCCATCATGGACAACGTCACCCACCCTCTGCATGCCATGTTTATGACGCAGAGGAGCACATTCAGTCACAGACTGATCCCACCACGGTGTGCCAGGAGGTCCTTCCTGCCGGCGGCTATTAGACTATTTAATGCCTCACCGGGGTGCCGTGCCATCATCAACATAGACCTGGAACTGTTGGGGTGTTAGGACCTAGTTTAACAATTATGCATCCATCCGTGAGTAACTCTGGTCTGTAATCACTCATTCACTCAGGACTTATTTATACATTCAGGTTTGTATATACATATTCTTGTACAGTTGTTATATCATATCACATGCAATATTGTAAGTAATTCTTGGACTTAACTTACGTAGTCATTCACTCAGGAATGCATATTAGTATCCTGTCAGTTGTATCTTTTTTCATTGCTTTTAGTATATCGAATGTGCAATACGTGCGTTTATCTGTAATTAAACCCTGCGCACTAAGGACTGTATTTTAAGGGAATTACTATTATTACCCTAAATTATATCATACGCACATTTAGCTATTTAAGTACCTCTTCCTGTCATTTACCTGTACAGTTAATTTAACCATGCAAAATATTCACTTACCTGTTAATTTAACCAGTCTGTATATTAAGTAAACAATTATTACCCTCACTTATATCATACACACTTTTAGCTATTTAAGTATTTCTCTGCCATCGTCCTGTATAGTATAGTTAACAATGCGCCATCCACCAATGTATAGTGTACATATTCAGCTGTCCACCCAATGTCTTTTTATAGCTTTTTTGCACTCTTATCTATCTATCTATCTATCTATCTATCTATCTATCTATCTATCTATCTATCTATCTATCTATCTATCTATCTATCTATCTATCTATCTATCTATCTATCTATCTATCTATCTATCTATCTATCTATCTATCTATCTATCTATCTATCTATCTATCTATCTATCTATCTATCTATCTATCTATCTATCTATCTATCTATCTATCTATCTATCTATCTATCTATCTATCTATCTATCTAATAAAGACTTCTCCATGTTTCTTCAAGATGTTGGGTAGGTCTGTGTCTCCATGTGTCATTTTACGCACTGATTGCCAGTCCAGAGTGATTTTCCACAAACCGCGAACAGTGATGGATAGTCTCCTTCCATGACGTAGACTGGCTTTTCAGTTTGTCCGTTTAACTGAACTGTGACCTCAGTGAGGCCTCTCACAGCAACAGATTCACCTGTGTAAGTCTTTACCAGAATGTGTGCTGGCTGAAGCGGAAGGTGTTTCAGTGTCTTTTTGTAGACTGTGTCTGACACGAGATACAGCTGCCCCTGTGTCGATCTCCATACACACCGGCTGCCCCTAGCAAGGGAGAGACATAGTAGCCATGCGGCCCCCCAGCAACAGTCAGTATTTTCAGTGTGACTTCCTCATCTGAGTCACTCATCTCTGTGTTCTCTTGCTTTTTTTATTTTGTTGAAATGTCTCTGTCTTGTTTTCAGTCTTTGACACTTTCTCTGATCTCTTTTTGTTTCTGCAGGCTTGTTCGATGTGGCCCTTACCAGAGGCTAGTAAAAGGCATACTCTGACACGCACCCAAAAATGTTTGTAGAGGTGCTGACTAACTGAGAGTAATCTATAAAAAGAAAAGGTTGGTTTCAATACCCATTAAATGTTTGGAAGCATAATTAGTGTGTAACTTTCATTCTTAATTTTTTACCACAGTCTCAGCAATCCATGTCCTTAAACCAGCACATACTCCTTATGTCCGGCTTTGCCACAGCGGAAGCATATACCTTGATTTCCCTGTCTCTGATTTCCAGTTGGAACTCTGTGCACTTTTCCTGATGATCTCAACCGCTGAGCCTCTTCCATGACCACACTGACTTCAATGGCCTTTGCCAAAGTCAGATTACTTTCAGTCAATAGTCTCTTTTTGTGTAGCTTCGCTCCGTAGCCCACATACTAGTCTGTCTCTAATGGTGTCATTTAGAACATCATTAAACTCACAGTACTCTGATCGTTTTTTTTATGCAGCAGCAAACATTGTCACTTATTCTCCCTCTTCCTGATTTCTTCTGTGGCACTAAAACCTTTCAGCAAAAACTAGTTTTGGTGAAAAGTACCCTTTCAGTTTTTCCGCAATATCCCTATACGTCTTATTGCCTGGCCTGTCTGGCTGTAGCAGGCTGCGAAGTTAATGGAATTTCTTTGGCCCCCCAAAAATGTAGGCACAATTCTGTCCTCATCAATGTTATTTGCAAGAACAAAATATTCAAACCGTTCTGTATATGAGCTCCACTGCTCAATATTTCCAAAAATTTTTCGTTTCTCAATAGCCGCCTGATTGTCACTCACTTCAATATTGTCCTCAACCCCGGAAACGTTCTGTTCTGCCATGGCAATATTTAGTGATCTTCACTCACTGACGTTTCCTCCTCAAGTTTGCTCATTTGTCAAGTTAGTCTTCACAGTTAAATAGATGTCCTCCCTTTTTTAATCACGTTGATTTCTCGCTCCGTTTTGACATCCATGGCGATGCTAACTCCCTCTTAGCTAGCTCGACTATGCAATTGGCTCTGCTAGCAATACACTGAACTAACATTAGCCTAGGCTGTACCACGTAAAAACCAGACTTACTCATCGCCAATATTTTGTTATGTCTCGTGGCTTTCATAACCACATCTTTATAACAATTCAATAATGATCAGACTGGAGACATTTATCTAGAACGTGCTCATCTCAACACCTATTAACCATGATGCCTATACAGCTACTGTAATTATGGAGGTGCAAATTATACAACTCTAATACACAACATGCAACACATAGGGAAATGTCTCCATGGCTTAAAACACATAATAAAATTCAACTGCAACGTATTGTTTTGCTAGCGGCAGTGTATATGATTGCCGGTGCCTTGTTGTTGCTTCCTAAAGCAGCTGAGCTGCTGGTCAGAGCCCAGACAAGCCTATGCTGAGAGGATACTACAGCCCTGAGGAGGCTGGCCAGCCAGGTGGGTGGGCAGAGGCAGGCTGAGAATGCAGCAAGGAAGCTGAGGAGGAGCTGAGAAGGGAGAGACCCACATCCAGAGCTGCTGCACACAGCCCTCCATCAGGGTAAGACACTCTGACAGGCATCTCCCCCGTAGCAGAGGCAGCGGTGCTGGGAGAGAGGGGAGGGAGAATAGGTGCTGTGCCAGGCAAAGAGTGCTGCTGACATGCTGATTCGCCCCTGCTGTGTGTTTGTGTGTGTGCAGCTGCACATGTCCGCCTGTGGTGTGTGTGTGTGTGTGTGTGTGTGTGTGTGTGTGTGTGTGTATGCAGTGTGGACGGAACGCTGCAGCAGCATTCATTAATGGCTATGATCTGTTCTGTGTGAGGGAATGCATTGGGCCTCAGCTGTTGGACCACCACAGCTATCTCTTAGTTATGTGATGGCAGAGCCTCTATTTGACGAAGAGGGATCTGGGGGCTGAGGTGGGAGGATGGATGGAAGGATGATATACAGCATTGTTGCTAGGCTGCCTGGCTGGCAACTCTTTCGCAATTTGTCAGACACGCTAGTTTTGGTTCTGCTTCTTGCCACAGTCTTTGATAGTCTCTCATGTCAGCTTGTAGTCATCCCAGCAAACCAAAAGTTGTAGGAAAGGTGTAAGAACATTTCCCCTAAAAGTTCTAATGACACAAAAAAAAGAAAAGTACAAAATAAAATATAAAAACTGTCCAGTTGTGTTGATTATAGGGTTGGTGTTAGGGTGTAAAAAATAATGTTAACAGAACATATTTTTCATGCTATTTAAACATTTCCCAAAATGTTTCATTATGTTGTGAGAACAGTGTGGGTACATTACAAGATATATAATCACCCGTGGGAAGATTCTGCATGTAGACCGAGAGAATCTGCCAGGACTGAATGGGATGTGTAAGAGCCGAGCAGCATTGGTTCAGGATTTGCCGAAGGTAGTGCTTAGACTGCTTCTCCTTGAGTGCTTCACGTGTGTGCCTCGCTGATCAGAAGGATGTTAATATCTAACACGTATGAAAACAGAAATGAATCACGTAGCTGACCAAATTAGAGTTAAAATGTCCCTTCACTGGAACTAAGAGGCCTAGCCTGAACCATGAAAAACAGCCCCAGACCATTATTCCTCCTCTATCACCAAACTTTACAGTTGGCACTATGCGTTGGGACTAGTAGCGTTCTCCTGATTCGTCAGTCAGACTGCCAGATGGTGAAGTGTGATGACGCAATCTCAATTGCACTCCACACTGCCCTTTCCCACCTGGACAAAAGGAACACCTACAGTATGTGAAAATGCTGTTCATTGACTACAGCTCAGCATTCAACACCATAGTGCCCACAAAGCTCATTACTAAGCTAAGGACCCTGGGAATGAACACCTCCCTCTGCAACTGGATCCTGAACTTCCTAACAGGCCGCCCCCAGGTGGTAATGGTAGGAAAC
This sequence comes from Thymallus thymallus, assembly GCA_023634145.1. NCBI lineage: Eukaryota > Metazoa > Chordata > Actinopteri > Salmoniformes > Salmonidae > Thymallus > Thymallus thymallus. The sequence continues at coordinate 26,951,208 of CM042393.1, read as the reverse complement.
AACACATTTGCCACGCTGATCCTCAAAACGGGGGCCCCTCAGGGGTGCGTGCTTAGTCACCTCCTGTACTCCCTGTTCACCAACGACTGCGTGGCCAAGCACGACTCCAACCCCATCATTAAGTTTGCTAACAACACAACGGGGGGGTAAGCCTGATCACTGACAACGATGAGACTGCCTATAGAGAGGAGGTCAGAGACCTGGCAGTGTGGTGTCAGGACAAAAACCTCTCCCTCAACGTGAGCAAGACTAAGGAGATGATCATGGACTACAGGAAAAGGAGGGCCGAACACACTCCCATTCACATAGCCGGGCTGAAGTGGAGTGGGTTGAGAGTTTCAAGTTCCTTGGTGTCCACATAACCAAGAAACTATCATGGTCCAAATACACCAAGAAAGTTGTGAAGAGGCTGAAAATATTTGGCATGGGTCCCCAGATCCTCAAAAAGTTATACAGATGCACCATCGAGAGCATCCTGACTGGTGGCGTCACCCCCTGGTATGGCAACTGCAAGGGCATTCTATGTTTGAACAATTAACATTGTTATTCAATGTTTGTCTATGGATATGTTATGGCTGTGTTATACGCCTGTCAACAACCAGTGTGGCTGAAATAGCCAAATCCACTCATTTTGAAGGGGTGTCAACATTCCCTTTTTCCACATTTTGTTACTTTACAGCCTTATTCTAAAGTTTTTTTTTTTTTATCCTCATCAATCAACACACAATACCCCATAATAACAAAGCAAAAACTGGTTTATAGACGTTTTTGCTAATTCATTAAAACGAGAACTGAAATACCTTATTTACATAACTATTCAGACCCTTTTCTATGAGACTTGAGACTATGAGACTTGGGTACATCCTGTTTCCATTGATCATCCGCTAGATGTTTCCACAACTTGATTGGAGTCCACTTGTGGTAAATTCAATTGATTGTACATGATTTGGAAAGGCACACATCTGTCTATATAAGGTCCCACAGTTGACAATGCATGTCCAAGTTTAAACCAAGCCATGAGTTCGAAGGAAGAGCTCTGAGACAGGATTGTGTTGAGATACAGAACTGGGGAAGGGTACCAAAACATTTCTGCAGCATTGAAGGTACCCAAGAAAACAGTGGCCTCCATCATTCTTAAATGGAACAAGTGTGGAAGCACAAAGACTCTTCCTAGAGCTGGCCGCCCGGCCAAACTGAGCAATCGTGAAAGAAGGGCCTTGGTCAGGGAGGTGACCAAGAACCTGATGGTCACTGACAGAGCTCCAGAGTTCCTCTGTGGAGATGGGAGAACCTTCTAGAAGGACAACCATCTCTGCAACACTCCACCAATCAGGCCTTTATGCTAGAGTGGACAGACGGAAGCCACTCCTCAGTTAACGCACATGACAGCCCGCTTGGAGTTTGCCAAAAGGCACCTAAAGGACTCTCAGACCATGAGAAACAAGATCCTCTGGTCTGATGAAACCAAGATTGAACTCTTCGGCCTGAATGCCAAGCGTCACATCTGGAGGAAACCTGGCGGCGTCCCTACAGTGAAGCATGGTGGTGACAGCATCATGCTGTGGGGATATTTTTCAGCGGCAGGGACTGGGAGACTAGTCAGGATCGAGGGAAAGATGAACGGAGCAAAGTACAGAGAGATCCTTGATTTAAAAACTCCAGAGTGCTCAGGACCTCAGACTGGGGCAAAGATTCACTTCCAACAGGACAACGACCCTAAGCACACAGCCAAGACAAGTCAGGAGTGGCTTCAGGACCTGCTCGAACATCTATGGAGAGACCTGAAAATAGCTGTGCAGCGATGCTCCCCATTTAACCTGACAGAGCTTGAGAGGATCTGCACAAAAGAATGGGAGAAACTCCCCAAATACAGGTGTGCCAAGCTTGTAGCATCATACCCAAGAAGACCCGAGGCTGTAATCCCATGCAAAGGTGCTTCAACAAAGTACTGAGTAAAGGGTCTGAATACTTTATGTAAATGTTTATATTCTTAATACATTGTCACAAGCTGGACTCGAACCCAGGTCTCAGGTGTGGAGAGTGAGTGTTCTACCACTTAGCCACAGAGGTGATAATGTAGGACCCAAACGAAACACTCAAGGCAAAACTCCAGGCAAAGTAGATTTATTAAAAAAAAGGTACTTTGCGAGTCCTAAAAAATCCAACAAAAGTTCTTCTCACAAAGAGGTATAAAAAACAGATATCCAAAAATAAAAGGTAACAGGAGAGAAATAAAATAACTCCACGAGGGGAGAAAAACACAATCAAATAACTCAGAATAGCTTACTTGGAATAGCTTAGGTGACTTGGAAGGACTCAAAAATCACAGCAAGGAGATACAGAGCCAGGACTCAAAAACCGAGTGAGGAACAAGGGGAAAAAACACAGCTTAAATACTCTAGGGGAAACAAGACAGGTGACCTGGATAACGCTAACAAGAAGAACTAAAGCAGAGGGGAACACAGGTGACTTCTAGAGGCCTGGAGACAAACAGCAGGAAACAGGATGCTGACAGGACCCCCTCCTCTAGGAACGGCTCCTGACGTTCCTGCCAGAACACCCTGGCTTACGGGTACGAAACTCTCGAATCAAACTTGGGTCCAGGATGTCCTTGGCAGGAACCCAGGAGCGCTCCTCTGGCCCGTAGCCCTCCCAGTCCACCAGATACTGCAGAGAGTTCTGGACCCTCCGGGAGTCTAGTATCCGGCGCACTGTGAAGGCTGGCTGGCCGTCAATGATCCTGGGAGGTGGAGGGGGTCTGCGTGGGGGGGCAAAAGGAGAAGACAAGACAGGTTTTAGTAACGAAACATGAAAAGTGGGATTAATTCTAAGGGAGTGAGGAAGAAACAACCGATAAGAAACAGGGTTAACTTTCCTTGCTATGCGAAAAGGGCCAATGTATTTCTGGGAAAGCTTCTTGGACTCAACCCGGAGGGGCAGGTTCTTGGTGGCCAACCAAACTCTTTGACCAGCTCGGAAATTAGGGGCCATCCGACGACGGCGATTAGCCTGGCTTTGGTATCTCTGGGAGGTCCGAAGGAGGGTACGTCTGGCCTTCTTCCATGTCCGCCTACAGCGTAGGACAAAGCGCTGGGCAGAGGGAACACCAACTTGCACCTCTTCCTCTGGAAATAATGGAGGGGTGTATCCAAACTGGCATTCGAAAGGGGACAATCCAGTGGCAGAGGACTGGAGGGTATTGTGGGCATATTCAGCCCAAACGATATAGGAGGCCCAAGACGTGGGATTACTGGCTGCCATACAGCGCAAGGTAGTTTCCAGATCCTGATTAATCCTTTCCGTCTGACCATTAGACTCAGGATGGAACCCAGACGATAGGCTGGCAGTGGCCCCAATAAGCCTGCAGAAGGCCCCCCAGAACCGGGACGAGAATTGGGGACCTCGATCGGAGACAATGTCCAGGGGAATCCCAAATATCCGGAAAACATGGTTCATGAGGAGCTCAGCAGTCTCCTTTGCTGAAGGCAGCTTGGGGAGGGGAATAAACCGAGCAGCCTTGGAGAACCGGTCTACAACCACTAGGATGACTGTGTTGCCCTGGGATGGAGGGAGTCCTGTGACAAAGTCCAGAGAAAGGTGTGACCATGGCCTGCGAGGAACAGGTAAGGGATGGAGCAATCCCTGGGGTCGCTGACGTGTAGACTTTCCCTGGTTGCACACAGGGCAGGCTTCAACATAGATCTGAACATCCTTCTTGATAGACGGCCACCAAAACCGCCGCTGGAGGAAGTCCAGTGTGCGAGCACTACCTGGATGGCATGTCAAGGGCGACTCATGACCCCACTGCAAGACCCGGGCTCGAACAGAGAGAGGAACGTACAGGCATCTGGCGGGACCACCGCCTGGGTCGGGCTCAAGGACAAGGGCCTCTCGTACCACTCTTTCTAGTTCCCACTGAAGAGGAGCGATGATCCTAGAACTCGGAATAATCAATGCCAAGGGCTTCTCTTGCATTTCTGGAGAGTAGGCTCGAGATAGGGCATCTGGCTTGACATTCTTGGAGCCAGGTCTGTAAGACAGGAGAAACTGGAAGCGATTAAAAAACAGGGACCATCGTGCTTGCCGAGGGTTCAACCGCTTTGCCTGCTGGAGATATTCCAGGTTCTTGTGGTCAGTGAGAACCTGGAAAGGGTGCTGAGCCCCCTCAAGCCAGTGGCGCCACTCTTCCAAAGCCAGTTTTACCGCAAGCAACTCTCGATCCCCCACGTGGTAGTTGCGCTCAGCGTCAGACAGGCGGCGAGACATGAATGCACATGGGTGTAATTTTCCATCCTTACTCCTCTGTGACAGGACGGCTCCCACCCCCACCTCAGAGGCGTCCACCTCCACCACGAAAGGTCTTTCTGGGTCAGGGATAACCAGGATCGGAGCTGAAGTGAAGCGGCGCTTGAGATCCTCAAAGGCTCCTGCTGCCTCTGGACCCCAGTGAATCTTGGTCCCTCCTCCCTTAGTAAGCGCCGTCAAGGGGGCTACCACAGAGCTGAAATTCTTAATGAACTTTCTATAAAAGTTAGAAAAGCCAATGAAACGTTGAACCTCCTTGACTGTGGCAGGGGTGGGCCAGTTGTGGACTGCTTTGACCTTCTTGGGGTCCATCTCCAGGTGGCCAGGAGTGACGATAAACCCGAGAAACTGAGTCTGGGAAACATGAAATTCACACTTCTCAGGCTTTACGTAGAGATGGTTGTCAAGGAGTCTCTGGAGAACCCTGCTAACATGCCCCTCATGCTCTTTCAGTGACCTTGAGAAGATGAGGATATCGTCCAGGTATACAAAGACAAACAGATTAAGCATGTCCCGGAGAACATCATTAATCAGGGCCTGGAATACTGCGGGGGCATTAGTGAGCCCGAACGGCATCACCAGATATTCATAGTGACCCGTGGGAGTGTTGAAGGCCGTCTTCCATTCGTCTCCTTGCCGGATCCGCACAAGATGGTAAGCATTGCGGAGATCCAGTTTAGTAAAAATGGAAGCCCCTTGAAGCAATTCAAAAGCAGTGGCCATGAGAGGAAGGGGATATCGATTCCGAACCGTGATCTTGTTGAGACCCCGGTAATCAATACAAGGCCTAAGACCCCCGTCTTTCTTTTCTACAAAAAAGAAGCCCGCCCCAGCTGGGGAAGTAGAAGCACGGATGATGCCGGCTGCCAGGGACTCCTTAATGTAGGCATCCATAGCTGAGTGTTCAGGGGAGGATAAGGAGAAGACCCGACCCCTAGGGGGGCAGGAACCAGGGAGTAGATTAATGGCACAGTCGTAAGTGCGGTGAGGTGGTAAGGAAGTAGCCCGGGACTTGCTGAACACTGCCTTGAACCGATGGTAAACACTGGGGACACGGGAGAGGTCGACCGACTCTTGAAACTCGGTACTAGGGGCTGAGGGACTCTGAAGCATGCAGGTGAGTTGACAAGTGGAACCCCAGCTTAGAATTGTTCCAGTAGGCCAGTCGATTTGGGGATTATGTCTGCACAGCCAAGGGTAACCCAGGATAATAGGATACTCTGGGGAGTCAATGAGAAAGAAGGTCTCCTCCTGCTGGTGTTGAAAGATGGTAAGTCGCAGGGACTGAGTGGCCTCTGTAACTTTGCCTGGTTCCAGAGGTCTGCCATCCAAGGCAGTAACTGCCTGGGGTTGAGGAAGTAGTTGGGTAGGGATCTTAAGTTCCTTAGCCAAGGTTAGATCAAGGAAATCACCTGCGGAGCCAGAATCGATCATAGCCTGAACCTGATGCTGGTGGCCCTCCCAGGACAGAGTGGCTGGAATAGCTATGACAGCGTTAGTAGGAGGAGCTCTAATTTTCCCCATCACAGCCCTCCTATAGCCGGGCGGGGACAGGCGTTTCCCGAAAGCTCGGGGCAGGTGGAGCGGAAGTGGCCGGCAACCCCGCAGTAGAGGCATCGACGCTCCCTCATGCGACGTTCCCTTTCATTGGGAGAAAGCCTGGAACGGCCTAACTGCATATCCTCTGGGGGATCCTGGAGTTGTTCAGGGGGCGGGGACGCTCTGAACGAAGGAACACCAACTGGAGAAACAGAGCTGCTCAGAGGAACTTGGGAGTGGGAGACCTGGCGACGAGTTGCTCTCCGCTCTCTAAGACGATTGTCAAGGGAGATGGCCAATGCTATGAGGGCCTCAAGACCCGAAGCTGGTTCTCGGGTGGCCAACTCATCTTGAAGAGGCTCAGACAACCCTCCCTGAAAGCAGACCCTCAGTGCTTCATCATTCCATCCACTCCTAGCTGCTATGGTCCGAAATTCAATGGCAAAATCTGCCGTGCTGCGGGAACCCTGGCGGAGAGAGAGTAGACGCTTGGAAGCCTCCCGACCACTGACAGGATGATCAAACACCCGCTTGAACTCACTCATAAACTCCAAGTAGGAGTCACAACAGGCATTCTGGGATTGCCACACCGCGGAGGCCCAGGAGAGCGCCTTGTCCGAAAGAAGGGTAATAATGTAAGCAATCTTGGAACGGTCTGTGGGAAAACTTGAGGGTTGAAGCTCGAAGGTGAGGGAGCACTGGGTGAGTAAACCCTGGCAGGAACTTGGATCTCCAGCAAACGGCTTGGGAGGTGGTAGTCGGGGCTCTGTTACTGGAGAAGTCCTTTCGCCACTCGGGGTTGATCCAGAAGGTGAAGGAACAGGGAGGCGTTCGAAGAGCTGGCGGATGGAACTCATCATATCAGCCAGGAGTTGAGAATGACTGGCCATCAGCTCTTCTTGTCGGCTGAGAACAGCTTCATGGCGCTGGAAAGATGCCTCATGTTGAGCGATCACCGCCAAAAGGTCCTTGGGAACGACTGTTTCTGGGTCCATCGGAGACTCGGTTTTTCTGTCACAAGCTGGACTCGAACCCAGGTCTCAGGTGTGGAGAGTGAGTGTTCTACCACTTAGCCACAGAGGTGATAATGTAGGACCCAAACGAAACACTCAAGGCAAAACTCCAGGCAAAGTAGATTTATTAAAAAAAAGGTACTTTGCGAGTCCTAAAAAATCCAACAAAAGTTCTTCTCACAAAGAGGTATAAAAAACAGATATCCAAAAATAAAAGGTAACAGGAGAGAAATAAAATAACTCCACGAGGGGAGAAAAACACAATCAAATAACTCAGAATAGCTTACTTGGAATAGCTTAGGTGACTTGGAAGGACTCAAAAATCACAGCAAGGAGATACAGAGCCAGGACTCAAAAACCGAGTGAGGAACAAGGGGAAAAAACACAGCTTAAATACTCTAGGGGAAACAAGACAGGTGACCTGGATAACGCTAACAAGAAGAACTAAAGCAGAGGGGAACACAGGTGACCTCTAGAGGCCTGGAGACAAACAGCAGGAAACAGGATGCTGACATACATTTGCAAAAAAATAGCAAAAAACGGTATTCTCTTTGTCATTATGGGGTATTGTGTGTTGATTGAGTGGAAATAACTATTTTATCCATTTTAGAATAAGGTTGTAACGTAACAAATATACGTATCTGTATTCCCAGTCATGTGAAATCCATAGATTAGGGCCTAATGAATGTATTTCAATTGTCTGATTTCCCTAACTGTAACTCAGTCAAATCTTTGAAATTGTTACAAGTTGTGTTTATATTTGTGCTCCCTGACGATGGCCATGCAGCCTTAAACGAGTTTTTAAACTTTGTTTCCATTTTAATTCAAATAAAGACATTGTAATTAAGTATATGAAGAGTGCCTTGGTCCTCCTTTCTTTTTGTTGCAATTTGTGTTTATAATTTAGTTCAGTATACATTCCCTGTTAAGCTAATTAGATGCTTAGGGGAATGTTCTGTGGTAGTTTTTACAGATGTTTCTGAATGTTAGAACATTCCAAGGAAATGTTATTCCCAAAATGTTCTTAGAAAAATATTTGGTGATTAGTAAAACATTTATTTTAATGTTTGTGCGACATTATCATCCTAATGTTAGGTCAAACCCTAACAAGAACTTAATAGGAATGTTAGCTAATGTCCTGGGAATATTCCCAGTTTGCTAGGTTTTATTTATGGAAAACATATTTGAAGTTGTAGGTACATGTTCAGATTCAATGGCACTCTTATAGGCAGCAGGTTGATAAAGGTGGCCTAAGATTATGTTACAGGCCTTTTTTTCATTCTGTTTAGCTTTTCTCCACTATTTTAGAGGGACATACAGGATGTCTGCAGATATATTTAAAGTAGATATCTGACATATAACTGGTATCCACATTTCTGTGAAGTGCTTTGTGGTGTCTGTTCCAGCAGCTGCCTAACTTCCTGTTTGTTGTCTCAGGGGGACGCTCACGCTCGCCTGGACCATGAGCAATGAGTCTACCATCTGGAGCAACCTCACCGATAACTCCACCGTAAGTCACTGACATGGCCCCCCTCGTGTGTGTGTGTGTGTGTGTGTGTGTGTGTGTGTGTGTGTGTGTGTGTGTGTGTGTGTGTGTGTGTGTGTGTGTGTGTGTGTGTGTGTGTGTGTGTGTGTGTGTGTGTGTGTGTGTCAGAGCTGACTGTTCTCCCTCTATTCTGCCTGACTGGCTAATAGAGGGAACATCCTGGTCTAATCGTCAATTTATTTCCTCCTTTTAGAGAAATTATTATCTGATGTCAGCAGTCATCAACACTGGAGTACCATGCATATTACTGAGTGTATGGTACACACTACAGTTTTGAACCTTGGTTACTGCATGGACTGTAGCCTTTGTGACTGTGGTATTAAACAGACGTATAATAGCAGCATACCTCTGTACAACCGCTGTGTACTGCTGCTCTTGAGCAGTTTGCATCTAACAATGCAATGGATGAAGGAAGCTGCAGAAGTTTGTTTCTGATTGAACAAGCTGGAGTTTCTAAGCCTTTTGTTTGGATAGTAGTGCATCAAGGGGACTTTCTGCCTGTCTGAGGATTTTTCAATTAGCCACACACAGCTTCTATAGAGCCAGAGTGACTTGACATGCTGTTGCCGAGGTAAAGGTTTACTGTCTGAAAGGAAGCTTTTACCACTTTGTAAAGCTTCTAGGTAGACACAATTCTATCATATGGAAGTCCAACCTCATTCAGAATATTACCTTTTTTTGGTCGAACCTAAACTATGTGTTAGACAGCCAGACTAAAATCTCCTCCCTGTTATATTCAGTCACCTCCAACACCACCCTCAGAGCACCTTTCCATGTCTTCGGTGCAGACAGGTTAATAGCACAGGCCACAATTGATTAATAACTCTGTGTGGCATTTATAGATTCACAGTGCACAAACCAGTGGGGGTAAATCAATGGCTTCAAGCTGCATGCTGCAATTGGTAAGGTAATGCATCTGCACAGTGGGCTGTTTGGGGAGGTGTTTGTCATAGCATTGTCTGTTTCTCACATCTGAAAGTTACCAGACTTTGATCATTCTTACCATACCTGGTCTTACGCAGTATGTAATGTATGTAATGTATGTAATGTATGTATGTATGTATGTATGTATGTATGTATGTATGTATGTATGTATGTATGTATGTATGTATGTATGTATGTATGTACAGTCGTATGCAAAAGTTTGGGCACCCCTGACAATTTCCATGATTTCCATTTATAAATAATTAGGTGTTTGGATCAGCAATTTCATTTTGATCTATCAAATAACTGATGGACACAGTAATATTTCAGTAGTGAAATTAGGTTTATTGGATTAACAGAAAATGTGCAATATGCATCAAAACGAAATTAGACAGGTGCATAAATTTGGGCACCCCAAAAGAAAAATCACATCAATATTTAGTAGAGCATCCTTTTGCTAAAATAACAGCCTCTAGACGCTTCCTATAGCCTCTAATGAGTGTCTGGATTCTGGATGAAGGTATTTTGGACCATTCCTCCTTACAAAACATCTCAAGTTCAGTTAGGTTTGATGGTTGCCGAGCATGGACAGCCCGCTTCAAATCATCCCACAGATTCTCAATGATATTCAGGTCTGGGGACTGGGATGGCCATTCCAGAACATTGTACTTGTTCCTCTGCATAAATGCCCGGGTAGATTTTGAGCAGTGTTTTGGGTCGTTGTCTTATATATCCAGCCCCGGCGTAACTTTCAACTTTGTGACTGATTCTTCAACATTATTCCCAAGAATCTGCTGATATTGAGTGGAATCCATGCGACCCTCAACTTTAACAAGATTCCCAGTACCGGCACTGGCCACACAGCCCCACAGCATGATGGAACCCCCACCAAATTTTACTGTGGGTAGCAAGTGTTTTTCTTGGAACGCTGTGTTCTTTTGCCGCCATGCATAACACCCCTTGTTATGACCAAATAACTCAATCTTTGTTTCATCAGTCCACAGCACCTTATTCCAAAATGAAGCTGGCTTGTCCAAATGTGCGTTTGTGGCGTGTGTGCAGAAAAGGCTTCTTCCGCATCACTCTCCCGTACAGCTTCTCCTTGTGCAAAGTGCGCTGAATTGTTGAACGATGCACAGTGACACCATCTGCAGCAAGAGGATGTTGTAGGTCTTTGGAGGTGGTCTGTGGGCTGTTTTTGACCATTCTCACCATCCTTCGCCTTTGCCTCTCCGATATTTTACTTGGCCTGCCACTTCTGGCCTTAACAAGAACTGTGCCTGTGGTCTTCCATTTCCTCACTATGTTCCTCACAGTGGACACTGACAGCTTACATCTCTGCGCCTTCCCAGAGATGTAAGCTGTCCCCTAAACCATAATGTTGAACAATCTTTGTTTTCAGGTCATTTGAGAGTTGTTTTGAGGCCCCCATGTTGCCACTCTTCAGAGGAAAGTCAAAGAGAACAACAACTTGCAATTGGCCACCTTAAATACCTTTTCTCATGATTGGATGCACTTGTCTATGAAGTTCAAGGCTTAATGAGCTCACCAAACCAATTGTGTGTTCCAATTAATCAGTGCTAAGTAGTTACAGGTATTCAAATCAACAGAATGACAAGGGTGCCCAAATTTTTGCATAGCCTATTTTTCACATCTGATTTAATTTCATACAACTTAATATTGCTACACTAAAATTTTTTGTCTGGACAATACCCCACTACTCAGCTTTTATTAGAAAATGAATGGCATGCCACTGTGATAATTTTCTGTGACGACAGAGTAAATTATTATGCAGCCTCAGAGGGGTTCCCAAACTTTTGCATACGACTGTATGTATGTATGTATGTATGTATGTATGTATGTATGTATGTATGTATGTATGTATGTATGTATGTATGTATGTATGTATGTATGTATGTATGTATGTATGTATGTATGTATGTATGTATGTATGTATGTATGTATGTATGTAGAGTGTAATAATTGCTCTCTAGCAATTAAAAATAGAGAATTGTTGCTGAGGAAAGTGTAGCTTAGTGCAGTGTTGTCTTTTTTCAATTTAACTACAAGTGGCTTCTCTCTGGGCTTTGATGTTCATGTGGGAAGACGTTTTTCTCCACTCTACCCTACACACACACACAGCCTCAGTGGTCCCTGTCTCTCTCAGTAAACACCCATTCCTCTCCCGATCTTAGAATCATGCACTTAAAGTCTCAACCCCAGAACGAAGAGCACACCTGTGCACCCTCTCCCTCCGCCCACTAACCACAGTAGCATAACACGCAGGCAGGGTTTGAGCCACCAAACCTTAATCTGAAACAATAGATTAAACAATAGATGTAGATCAAATGTAATTAAATTGTCTTGATTCATTGGAAGGGGGCATGTTTAAAGATCCAAGGGTTATTTTTATCCCTGCTTTTAGCACCGAGCTAAACCCTCAACCAAATGTGGATAATTTCTCTGCTATTCTGTTCTATTCTATTCTTTTATCAGTCCTTCGCATCCCTACAGCTTCATCTCTAGTCTCTACAGTTTCTACCTTTGCCACTGTCCCTCATCCACTCTCCATTGTTTCTCCAGGGGGTCCTATTTGAGCCTGGTAAACAACAGAATGGTTACATCCTACTACTGGTGCTCCTGTCCATCTTCCTGGGGGGAACATTGGTCCTGCTGTCTGCCATCCTGATTGTCTGCAGACGCTGCTGTGATGGAGACCGCCGCTATGCCAGGTCAGACCACTAGTCTGCATGGTTTAGTTATGTTGCTATGTATGTCTATGAGAGACGGAGACCATCCATAATATTTGTATAGAAAGCTATGTTTATTCCATTACCATGCTCCTTTCTGTACACAGCAGCAGACTCAGTGGCAGGCTGGAGACTGGCCGGGTTAGAGTAGTGCTGACTGGTACAAATGATGAGTGTAATGAGATTTCATAGCAGCCATCGGCAGTGATTAATCTTGCGTCTCACACTGCTATAAGCTCTGGCTGCAGCCCTGTGAATCACACACACACACACAGGCAGAGAGCACAGAGGAAATTAAAGCACAGATCCGGGCGGCCAGAGAAATCCCTCAAGTCATTCTCTCACAGATAATATAGCACAAGGGAACCGCAGACGCACTGACAGGGAAGAAACCTCAGATGCTCTACTGCTCTAGTATAAAGCTGTGGTGGAGGTCAAAAACCCAGTGCATCCAGGGAAATTAGCAATAATATAGGGAAAACTCCTCCCCTTAGAGAAATGTATAGGACTAAAACTGCAGATCAGAAGAAATGTTTTCGATCGTACCAATAGGTATTAGTAGAGATTTAATCTAGTAATATTTATTAGTTGAAATAATAATAAGTATTAGTATTAGAAACCCCATCACAGGAGGTTGGTGGAACCTTAATTGGGGAGGATGGGCTCATGATATAGGCTGGAGTGGAATCAGGGGAATGGTATCAAACACATGATTTCCATTTGTATGATGCCATTCCATTTGCTCTGTTCCAGCCATTGTTATGAGCCATCCTCCCCTCAGCAGCCTCCACTGAAACCCACAGTATAGAACTGACATCCCATTCTCTATTGAAGAGGTCAGGAGGTTCCTTCTCATCGGACATAATTTATGCTGCTAGTCAGATTGACTTTGCTCTGAGAGTATCCTGGTCCTCTCTGAGTCAGTTGCAGTGCGTTCTGTGTGGTGCATACGTTGGATTTATCGAACGTATGCGTCAAACTGTATGTGTAAATGGGTTGACAGAAATGGTAGCAGAAGGTGAATGTTGAACTTTTGTTGCACACATACAGTTGAAGTCGGAAGTTTACATACACTTAGGTTGAAGTCATTAAAACTTTTCAACCACTCCAAAGATTTCATGTTAACAAACAATAGGTTTGGCAAGTCTGTTAGGACATCTACTTTGTGATGACACAAGTAATTCTTCCAATAATTGTTTACAGACAGAGTATTTCACTTATAATTGTCACGGTGCATGGGTAGGGAACGAGGCGCAGAGCTGGAGTGTATAGACATTCCTTTATTCCGTAAAATAATCCCAAACCAAACAAAGGAGAGGCAGCGACCGTGAATTGGTGTGCACACAAAAAGGAATGAAACACACACACGACTCCACAACGCAGGTGGAAAACAATAAAACATAAATAGAATCCCCAATTAGAGACAACTCGAGACAGTTGCCTCTAATTGGGGATTGAAATGAACTAAACCGAAAACACCCCAGTCTATTGTCAGGTCCTGACTGTGGCCCTACAGCTCCCCCTAGAGGGAGCCAGAGACCTGGCCTCAGTCAGAGCCTGACAATAATTCACTATATCACAATTCCAGTGGGTCCGAAGTTTACATACACTAAGTTGACTGTGCCTTTTAACAGCTTGGAAGATTCCAGAAAATTATGTCATGGCTTTAGAAGCTTCTGATAGGTTAATTTGAGTCAATTAGAGGTGTACCAGTGGATGTATTTCAAGGCCTACCTTCAAACGCAGTGCCTCTTTGCTTGACATCATGGGAAAATCAAAAGAAATCAGCCAAGACCTCAGAAAAAAAATTGTAGACTTCCACAAGTCTGGTTCATCCTTGGGAGCAATTTCCAAATGCCTGAAGGTACCACGTTCATCTGTACAAACAATAGTAGGCAAGTATAAACACCATGGGACCAGCAGCCGTCATACCGCTCAGGAAGGAGATGCGTTCTGTCTCCTAGAGATTAACGTACTTTGATGCGAAAAGTGCAAATCAATCCCAGAATAACAGCAAAGGACATTGTGAAGATTCTGGAGGAAACAGGTACAAAAGTATCTATATCCTCAGTAAAACGAGTCCTCTATCGACATAACCTGAAAGGCCGCTCAGCAAGGAAGAAGCCACTGCTCCAAAACCGCCATAAAAAAGCCAGACTGGTTTGCAACTGCACATGCGGACAAAGATCATACTTTTTGGAGAAATGTCCTCTGGTCTGATGAAACAAAAATAGGATGTGGACGTGAACAGCGGACCAGACCCCCTCTGCTTTCCCAAACCACTCCTCCACCGCTTGTACTTCACTGGAACCCCTCCTCCAGGGGCACAGCGGCGGCTGGAAACCCAGTACCACCTGGAAAGGGGTTAGCCCGGTGGGGGAATGGCACAGGGAGTTCTGAGAGTACTCCGCCCAGGGGAGGAAACGGGTCCACTCTCCTGGCTGTTCCATACAATAGGCCCGGAGGAACCTCCCAAGCTCATGGTTCGTACGCTCCACTTGTCCATTAGCCTGAGGGTGGTACCCGGATGTGAGAATGACCGCGACCCCCAGCTTGGACATAAATGCCTTCCAGACACGTGACGTGAACTGGGGACCTCGGTCAGACACGATGTCCTCCGGAAGTCTATACAATCTGAAGACCTGCTGAAACAGCACGTCAGCGAACTGGAGAGCAGAGGGGAGGCCGGGTAGTGGCAGGAACCGCACCCCGGTCGTGGATACGGGAGAGTGCGTCCGCCCTGCCATTCTTCGTTCCCGGGCGATAGGTCAGGTTGAACCGGAAGCGCTCAAAAAACAAATTCCAGCGTGCCTGACTGGGGTTAAGGCGCCGGGCTGCCCTGATGTACTCCAGGTTCCGATGATCCGTCAGGACAGTGAACGGCTCATGAGCCGTTCATAATACGCACAGGGGTACAGCATTGGCGGGTTCCCCTGTAGCTGGGAGAGGACCGCCCCCACCCCGACCTCTGACGCGTCGACCTCAACCGTGAAGGGCTTGAGAGGGTCCGGATGACGTAGGAGAGGTCCAGTTGAGGCGTTGAGGGTGTCCTTTCAACAACCATGTGAGTGGTGCCGTAATGGAGCTGAATCCTTTGATGAATCGGCGGTAAAAGTTGGCAAATCCTAGAAAGCTCTGGAGCGCTTTGATGGTCTTCAGGACTGGCCATGACCTTACCGCCTCTACCTTCAACTCATCCATCTTCACCCCCTCCGGAGCGATACGGTACCAAAGGAAGGAAATGGCCATTTGGTGGAAGGCGCATTTTTCCTCCTTAACATACAGATTATTCTGTAGCAATCGTTGGAGGACAGCACGAACGTGAGCCACATGTTCTGGGAATGTCGGGGAGTAGACCAGAATGTCATCAATATAGACCACCACATACCTCCCCGACATATCCCGAAATTCCTCATTCAGAAAAGACTGGAATACCGCTGGGGCATTAGCTAGTCCGTATGGCATCACTAGGTATTCATAGTGAACCGACGGCGTGCTAAATGCGGTCTTCCACTCGTCTCCTTCCCGGATCCGCACGAGGTTGTATGCGCTCCGGAGGTCCAGCTTGGTGAAGTATCGCGCCCTCCTCAGCTGCTCTATGGCCGCAGGAACAAGGGGCATTGGATACCGGAACATCGTGGTTACCTCATTTAGTCTTCGATAATCAATGCATGGCCTTAAACCCCCGTCCCTCTTCTTAGATAGATAGATAGATAGATAGATAGATAGATAGATAGATAGATAGATAGATAGATAGATAGATAGATAGATAGATAGATAGATAGATAGATAGATAGATAGATAGATAGATAGATAGATAGATAGATAGATAGATAGATAGATAGATAGATAGATAGATAGGTACTTTATTGATCCCCCGGGGGGGAAATTTCATTGTCAAGCAGCTACAACAAAACACAGGGCAGGTGCAAAATGCCACAACGAAAGTACACAAAAGACAGATACACGGTACATGATACATAGAGCGGCAGTATGAAAAAGTATAGAAATACAAGATATCTATAGCTATAAAGAGACATTGCATAGTATGAGTGGTTGGCTGAATATGTACACTATACATTGGTGGATGTTGGATGGTTAACTATACTATACAGGTTGATGGCAGAGAAATACTTCAGTAGCTAAAAATGCGTATGATATGAGCGAGGGTAATAATAGTTTACTAATAGACAGACTGGCTAAATGAACAGGTAAGTGAAAATTTTGCATGGTTAAATTAGCTGTACAGTTAGGTATACAGTTATATTTACAGATAAGTGAATACTTGCATGTTTACACAAACTGTACAGGTAAATGACAGGAAGAGATACTTTAATAGCTAAATGTGTGTATGATATCATTTGGGGTAATAATAGTAATTCCCTTAAAAATACAGTCCTTAGTGCGCAGGGTTTAATTACAGACAACTGCACTTATTGCACATTCGATATACTAAAAGCAATGAGAAAAGGTGCAACTGGCAGGATACTAATATGCATTCCTGAGTGAATGCCTACGTCCAATAATTACTTACAATATTGCATGTGATATAATATAACAACTGTACATGAGTATGTATATACAGACCTGTATGAATAAATAGGTCCTGAGTGGATGAGTGCTGACGGACCAGAGTTACTCACGGATGGATGCATAATTGTTAAACTAGGTCCTAGCACACCAACAGTTCCAGATCTTTGTTGCCGACGGCACGGCACCCCGGTGAGGCATTATACAGTCTCATAGCCGCCGGCAGGAAGGACCTCCTGTAGCGCTCTCTGGCACACCGTGGTGGGATCAGTCTGTGACTGAAAGTGCTCCTCTGCGTCATAACCATAGCGTGCAGAGGGTGGGTGACGTTGTCCATGATGGCCAGCAGTTTGGCCAGGATCCGTCTCTCCGCCACCTCCTCTAGAGTGTCAAGGCTCATCCCCAGGACAGAGCTAGCCTTCCTGATCAGCTTATTTACCCGAGAAGCATCACCGGCTTTGATGTTTGCTCCCCAGCACACCACTGCAAAAAAGATGGCACTGGCCACCACAGACTGGTAGAAGGTATGCAGTAGTTTACTGCACACGTTGAAGGACCTGAGCCTCCTCAGAAAGTAGAGTCGGCTCTGGCCCTTTTGGTACAGGGCCCCGGTGTTACCAGCCCATTCCAGTCTGTTGTCCATATGGACACCCAGGAACTTGTATGACTCAACCATTTCCACATCCATCCCCTTTATAGGGACTGCAGTCAGTTGTGCCTTGGTTCTCCTGAATTCACAAAGAAGAAACTGGCTGAAGCAGGGGAGGTGGAATGGCGGATGTGCCCCTGCTCCAGCGTATCTCGGATGTATGTCTCCATAGTCTCCGGCCATAGAGAGCGGATTGATTCTTCTTCGGGGGGGCGTGGCACCTGGTACCAGGTCAATGGCACAGTCCCAGGCACGTTGAGGAGGGAGACACTTGGCCTTTTCTCGAGAAAACACCTTGCTCAGATCTTCGTATTCTGGCTGAATGCTCCCCGTGAGGGTGATCTCAGGGCTCTCTACTGATGTAGCCCCAACTGTTGTGGTCAAGCAGGTCCTCCGAAATTTATCCGACCATCCTAAGATCCTTCACGCACTCCAGCCTATGTTGGGGTCGTGTTGCTGGAGCCAAGGAAGTCCCAAGATGACCGGATGTATGAGATCATTACTCACCAACAGTTCCAGTCTCTCTCGATGGCAGCCGTGAATAGTGAGGGTGACAGGATGAGTCACGTGAGTAATGGAGCCAGACCCCACCGAACGACCAGCCAGAGCGTAGAGGACCTCAAACGCCGCTGACCAAGGACTGGTCAATGAAACTCCCCGCAGCTCCGGAGTCAATCAGGGCTGTGGACACATGATTGGGGAAGTTACCAGAAAGCACAACTGAGCAACAGAAAGGGCTGGCTATGCGATCTGCACGCAAGACACCTACTGTGCCCACCTGCGCCTCCTGGCCACTTACCCCTTTCCTGTGTCCTGGCTGGGCCGAGGGACACACCCTCCTGATATGCCCTCTCTCTCTACAGTAGAGACACAGATCCTGACGACTCCGCCATTCTCTCTCCTCTGCGGAGAGTCATTATCCCCAGCTCCATCGGCTCTGGTTCCGGCTCGGATCGGTGAAGGGGAAGATGCGCGCGCCGCGCCAGCTGGTCACGGTCCCGGAGCTGCCCGTCGATGGCAATGGCCCTGGCGATGTAGTCGACTAACACAAGCCAGCTCCATCTGGACCTCAGTCCGCAGACCCCTGCGGAAAGCTGTTCTCAGACCTGGCTCGTTCCACCCACTGGACACTGCCAACGTCCGGAACGACAGAGCATACTCCGAGGCCGTGCCCCGACCCTGAGCTAGGCGCATAAGACGCTCGCCCGCATCTCGCCCCTCCGCGGGATGGTCAAACACTGCTCGGGAACTGAGCAATGAACCTAGGGACCGACCTTAACTCCTCAGCCCCGCTCCCCCACAGTGCCGTTGTCCATTCGAGTGCACGCCCCGTGAGGAGAGTGATCATCGTGTGCACCTTCTCCGAGTCCGACACCGGCTGATCGCCTAAATACAGTTCGCACTGGAGAAGGAACCCACGAACATCCCGGATTGCCATCATATTTACCTGGAACGGCTCCTTCCGGAGTTCACCCCGGAAGGACGTGTCGAGACTCGACACGATCGGGTGCTGGGGACGCTGTGGCTCCGGTTGAACCCACCGGGTGCTCCCCGCCTGATCATGCTGCCATGAGGGACATCATGTCCCCGAGTGCAGTCGCCAACCCGGCGACCTGTTCCTCTATGGCTCGGAGTCTCTCCTCCAGCTCAGGTACCCGACCGGGTAGCCCAGCTCCCTCTCCGCGCCCATCCATGGAGACCTAGGGAAACGAGAGGGGAAACGAAAAAATCAAAAGGTGCAGGCAAATACAAGCTGGTGGAAGGTGCCTCGGGCAGGGCGGTTTATTCTGTGATATTGTGAGGGGTGAAAGTGAAAGAGGAGGCGAAGAGTCAGATATGATGTAACAGAAATAAGAGATTTAATATAAAGGACAGCAATACACAATAAGGAAATAATAACCCGCGAGGGGTCAACAAAACACACAGAGCTATATGGTGACCCTGATGACCAAATGCGTAACAGGTGTGGATCATCAGGGTGTTACTGCCATCTTCCCACGACCGCCGGTTAGAACGCCGGAGAGGAGGAGGTCCCACAGCTCTGCGCGGGTAATTCGTTACACAACCGTGAAGCACGGGGTGGCAGAATCATGTTGTGGGGGTGCTTTGCTGCAGGAGGGACTGGTGCACTTCACAAAATAGATGGCATCATGAGGAAGGACAATTATGTGGATATATTGAAGCAACATCTCAAGACATAAGTCAGGAAGTTAAAGCTTGGTCGCAAATGGGTCTTCCAAATGGACAATGACCCCAAGCATACTTTCAAAGTTGTGGCCAAATGGCTTAAGGACAACAAAGTCAAGGTATTGGAGTGGCCATCACAAAGCCCTGACTTCAAACCTATAGAAAATTTGTGGGCAGAACTGAAAAGGTGTGTGCGAGCAAGGAGGCCTAGAAACTTGACTCAGTTACACCAGCTCTGTCAGGAGGAAAGGGCCAAAATTCACCCAACTTATTGTGAGAAGCTTGTGGAAGGCTACCCAAAACATTTGACCCAAGTTAAACAATGCTACTGAATACTAATTGAGTGTATGTAACCTTCTGACCCACTGGGAACGTGATGAAAGAAATATAATAAATTAAATAAATAATTATCTCTAATATTATTCTGACATTTCACATTAAAATAAAGTGGTGATCCTAACTGACCTAAGACAGGGAGTTTTTACTAGGATTAAATGTCAGGAATTGTGGAAAAAATCGAGTTTAAATGTATTTGGCTAAGGTGTATGTAAACTTCTGACTTCAACTGTATGTAGATGATGCTGCGTACTATTTTGCTCAATGACACAGTCGGTGTGTTGGAAGGGTGTGTGCTGCTGTCAGCTGGCCTACAGTTCTAAATGAATAGGAAACAGATTTTGGTCAAAAGTAGTGCACTTAATAGAGAATAGGGTATGATTTGAGATGGAGCCCATATACTTCAGGGGTAATCATGTCTGTGCATTGATCTGATCCACTGTGCTGCAGTGCCAGCGACGACCCTGAGAAAACCAACACAACCTACATTGAGAAGTCTCAGCCAGTCCATGGTGAGTGAAAACCATGTTTATCATTCGTCAGCACTTGGGAAAAGAATGTACAGCAGCCGAAATAAAATAAAAACTCTTGCTCCGATGAGAATTATTTATTTAAAGTCACTAATGTTTCAGCAGCAAGCTGCCTCCATCAGGGTTTCTTTGCAGTCTCTGGGAAACATTCATAGCCATTGGCCATATTGCCATGTTCTATCCCAAGAACACAACATTATGTGAAAGTGAGGCCATACTCCTCTGATACGTAGTCATGCTGTGTATCTGAGGATCTCCACTCTCTGCTGGGTATGATAATTCAGGAACACATTTAGATTCATTAAGCAAGACAAGGTACTTAAAGTGCCTTCAGAAAGTATTCACACCCCTATACCTCTTACAAGGTGGGATTAAAATGTATTTAATTGTACTTTTTTTAAACGATCTACACAAAATAATCTGTCAAAGTGCAAGAAAAAAAATTATATATATATATATATAATAAATAAAATGCTAATATACAGTATCTTGATTTCAAACATATTCAACCCCCTGAGTCAATACATGTTAGAATCACCTTTGGCTGTGATTACAGCTCTAAGAGCTTTACACACCTGGAGCAAACATATAAACGCCATAGATTTTCAAGCCAATTTAATTCAAAACTAACTAAGCCACTCAGGAACATTCACCGTCTTCTTGGTTAGCAACTCCCGTGTAGATTTGGCCTTGTGTTTTAGGTTATTGTCCTGCTGAAAGGTGAATTTGTCTCCCAGTGTCTGGTGGAAAGCAGACTGAACCAGGTTTACCCCTAGGGTTTTATTTTTATCCAAAACAACTAGTCCTTGCCAATAACAAGAATAACATAACATGATGCAGCCACCACCATGCTTGAAAATATGAAGAGTGGTACTCTGATGTGTTGGATTTGCCCCAAACATAACACTGTATTCAGGACACAAAGTTAATTTCTTTACCATATTTTTTGCAGTTTTACTTTAGTACCTTACTGCAAACAGGATGCTTTGGAATATTTTTAGTCTGTACAGGCTTGCTTCTTTTCGCTCTGTAATTTAGGTTAGTATTGTGGAGTAACTACAATGTTGTTGATCCATCCTCAGTTTTCTCCTATCACAGCCATTAAAATCTAACTGTTTTAAAATCACCATTGGCCTCATGGTGAAATCAGTGAGCGGTTTCCTTCCTCTCCAGCAACTGGGTTAGAAAGGACGCCTGTATCTTTGTAGTGACTGGGTATATTGATACAAAGTGCAATTAATAACTTCACCATGCTCAAAGGGATATTCAATGTCTGTATTTATTCTTTTTTTTTACCCCATCTACCAATACGTGTCCTTCTTTGCTAGGCATTGGAAAACCTCCCAGGTCTTTGTGGTTGAATCTGTTTTTGAAATTCACTGCTCGACTGAGAGACTTTACAGATAATTGTATATGCGGGCTACAGAGATGAGGTAGTATTAAACAAATCATGCCACTAGAGTCTATACTGAACAAAAATATAAACGTAACAATTTCAAAGATTTTACAGAGTTACAGGTTATATAAGGAAATTAGTCAATTTAAATAAATTCATTAGGCCCTAATCTATGGATTTCACATGACGGAATACAGACATGCATCTGTTGGTCACAGATACCTTCAAAAGAAAGGTAGGTGTGTGAATCAGAAAACCATTCAGTATCTGGTGTGGCCACCATTTGCCTCAGGCAACGCGACATCTCCTTTGCATTGAGTTGATCAGGCTGTTGATTGTGGCCTGTGGAATGTTGTCCCAATCCTCTCCATGACTGTGCGAAGTTGCTGGATATTGGCGGGAACTGGAACACACTGTTGTATACTTTGATCCAGAGCATCCCAAACATGCTCTATGGGAGACATGTCTGGTGAGTATGCAGGCCTTGGAAGAACTGAGACATTTTCAGCTTCCAGGAATTGGGTTCAGATCCTTGGGACATTGAGCCGTGCATTATCATGCTGAAACATGAGGTGATGGCGGCGGATGAATGGCACGACAATGGGCCTCAGGATCTCGTCACGTTATCTCTGTGCATTCAAATTGCCATCGATAAAATGCAATGGTGTTCGTTGTCTGTAGCTTATACCTACCCATACCATAACCCCACCGCCACGTGGTCTGCGGTTGTGAGGCCGGTTGGACGTACTGCCAAATTCTCTAAAACGACATTGGAGATGATGGTAGAGAAATTAACATTAAATTATCTGGCAACAGCTCTGGTGGACATTCCTGCAGTCAGCATGCCAATTGCACGCTCCCTCAACTTGAGGCATCTGTGATATTGTGTTGTGTGACAAAACTGCACATTTTAGTGGCCTGTTATTGTCCCCAGCACAAGGTGCACCTGTGTAATGATCATGCTGTTTAATCAACTTCTTGATATGCCACACCTGTCAGGTGGATGGATTAACTTGTTAAAAGATAAATGCTCACTAGCAGGGATGTAAACAAATGTGTACACAAAATCTAAGAGAAATAAGCTTTTTAAGCATATGGAACATTTCTGGGATCTTTTATTTCTGCTCCTGAAACATGGGACCAACACTTTTCATGTTGCATTTATACTTTTGTTCAGTGTATTTAGGCTTGCCATAACAAAGGGGTTGATACTTATTGACTCAATACATTTTAGCTTTCCATTTTTTATAAATTTGTAAACATATCTAAAAACATACTTACACTTTGACATTATGGAGTATTGTGCATAGGCCAGTGACACAAAAAGTCTCAAATTTTAACAATTTTAACTTCAGGCTGTAACAACAAAATGTGGAAAAATTAAAGGGGTGTGAATACTTTCTGAAGGCACTGTACCTAAGACAAGGTCATTGTAGTACACTATCAGATATATTATGTATTTGAATGTATTAGAACAAGCACATCTCCATTTGGAATAAAAATGTCATACATAAATTACTAGACATTTGCATGACAACAAGACAACAGTAAGTGAGGCTGTGGTGCTGCTCTTCCACCAGACCCTAACTTCTCCCCCCCCCCCCAGCAGAGATCACCATCCGGGTGGATGAGTCGGACTGCCTGTCGGCCGCCAGCTCTCACATGGACATGGAGACAGAGCGCTTCCTCTCCACGGGCACCCAGGGCGGTCGCCGTGTCTCCTTCAACGAGGCGGCACTCTTCGACCACGGCAAGAAGGTCCTGGAGAAAGGCCGCAGGTCAGACAGATCCATCCGCCAGACGCCCACTCACTCCCCCGCACTAGACCACGCTAAATATGCTCAATATTCTGCACTACAGTACAATGACTGCCTTAGCAACAAAGTGTTTGTTAAAAATCTGTGAAAAGATTGGCACTTATTTTGTTATATTGGAAGCCATTATGGAGACACTTTCTAAGAGCCAACTGTGTAATACATTATAAAGGCAGTTTGAAGAGCTGTTATGGATGCTTTATTATAGGGTAATTATACCGACTGATGCTGTTGTGTCTTGCATATCATTATTGTGATGACATGCTATTTTATCAAATCGATTACCTAACGTTTCATTAATTACATTATTGAATTAAATCATGCAACAATTAACTTATTAATAACCTGGGGCTCCACAGAGAAGTTTATTTAAGGAGTTCTGTCTTTCGAATTAACTCTTAGAGATCTAAAAATCTCTTACATCAATCAGTCATTAATTATTCTTTACCTTCTATCAGTCTCATCTGAACGTCGTAAAATCTATCTGCACGAACCCTAGTCTACATGATGAATCAGCTATACACAAATTGGCTTAATTATTTATTTACTAACTACCACAAATAATCACACAGAATTACATACATACACAGGATAGATTATACATTGATTACTAATCATGCCATGAAAAGTCCCTACTGGACTAACCCATTATGACGGCTGGTTACACACAGAAAGGGGGCGGGGAAAGAAAGAGCGGGAGAAAGATGACAAATTAATGGGTCTCTATCGGACCTTGAAAAGCTATGCTCACGTAAATACAAAATCTTGTGCACTCTAATAACCGCACATTTGGAAAAAGGAAATGCAATTTATATATTTACGATTGAGCTGGGCTTCGATAGATTGGTAGATTATGTAAGACTCTGGTTTGCCTAGTAGAGATAGCCATTGTCCTTTCTAGAGTCTTTCTGGTCGTAGAGTTGTCTGTGTCCTCGTCCTAGGCAACTTACGTTCTCAGCTGCAACTGTTAACCATGATGACTAGGATTTAATCACTTCTTTTATGTAGTGATCGATAGTTCAGAGTTCATACCATTTTGCCATACTCAGCTCGCGCTGTATTCTGGCTGGTCTAGTAGAATTTCACCATTTCAAACGTGTGGAGCTAGTCCTCACATTCTCTGGTTTAATGTACATTTTATTAGGAGTCCTTTATAAGCACTTGGGCAAAAGGGTCGTTCCCTCGAGTTGCTCCATATGGCAAATATACCAGAACAGGTATATTGGCCATATGCCACACCTCCTCAGGACTTAGTGCTTAAATGTATTATGTATGGTATGGTAACCAAGATCGGTGTGCTCTCTCTTTCTGACTGTCCTAGGTCTTTGCATGAGCCCCACCTCATTCTGATATGCAAATTAAGATGAGATATTCTGTATGGCAAAATACACGTTACAGCTGAGCCTTGAGTTTGAAGTGAGAAAATCTGTGTTTTATCGCTTGGAAGTAAAAACGCAGCTCAGTAACTGCACAACAGTATGTTGCATCAGCTTTTTTTCCAGCCCAGTAAAAAAAAATCTAACAAAGGAAACGGTTGATGATTAGTCCAATCAGGTGTAGTGACAAGGATAGAAGAACATTCCTTGAAAGTGATTGCAGAATAGCACTTCTCTTGCATCAGCCTTGACCTCTCTGAACTGTTTCTCAACTGTTTTCCACCTCAGGTATACGTTGACCGAGGGTGACTTCCACCACCTGAAGAATGCGCGGCTCACACACCTCCACATCCCGCCCCTGGCCCTCAAGATCGTCACCATCCACGAGTGTGAGTCATCGGAGAACAGCATCGCCATGACGACCCGCTCCGCCGCCAAGTCCAACCTCTCCATCTTCCAGGTGATAGCCATGCTACTGTGCTACTATTAGCATTGATACACCATTTGTCATGACTTGGCCAATTAGGCCATCCATCAATGTGGGGCCCACAACATGTTTCAGCTCTATCAGATACAACCCATGGATCATTCTGCCTCCTCATTCCAATGAGCCCATATACATTGCTTTTGCATTTAACTGAGGTTTCTCAATCATTGTGTATGTAGCCGGCGCTGTGTGCCCTGCGGCCCCTACGGACCCTGTGTCCCCTGCCCCAGACAGCATTGAACAGTCTGAGTGTCAGCCCCAGCTCAGCCCTCCCTGGGGACACCCTCAACTCGGTGGTGGACTCCAACTTCAGTGAGAGTCCCCTGGCCCCGGGACCCAAGGAGCCCAGCAGCAGCGTGAGTAACTTATTTATAAATCAGTCAACCCACCAGTGAACCAATCAATAAAATGTTATGCACAGTATTAAACACTACGTTAAGCGACTCAGTTAATCACTCATCATCACATACAAAGGGAACATCTACAGTGCCTTCAGAAAGTGTTCACCCCCTTGACACATTTTGGTGTGTTACAGCCTGAATTTAAAATTGATTGAAGTGAGATTTGTTATCACCTGCCTACACACAGACCAGGGAGGTTTTCCAGTGCCTCGCAAAGAAGGGCACTTATTGGTAGATGGGTAAAAATGTAAAACAAAAGAGCAGACATTGAATATCCCTCTGAGCACTGTGAAGTTATTAATTACAATTTGGACGTTGTATCAATACACCCAGTCACTACAAAAATACAGGCATCCTTCCTAACTCAGTTGCCGGAGAGGAAGGAAACTGCTCAGGGATTTTACCATGAGGCCAATGGTGACTTTAACAGTTAGAGTTTAATGGCTGTGATAGGAGAAAACTGACGATGAATCGACAACATTGTACAGTAGTTACTCCACAATAATAACCTAATAGACCCCTTTCTGTGTTTGCAAACATTGCCACATGAGGGTGATGCGTGCAAGTTGGTGGCAGAACAAGGGGGACACCATAAAAAAAGCCTCTATTTACATGTTGCTTTTGAGTGCATTTCACACTACCTTTGGATTGTAAGGCTCGTCCTGCTTAATATAATGTTTGTGTCATCATCGCAAATCAACTGCATTATAATAAAAAAAAACACTTAAACTTCAACCAGTAAAATGTCTCTTTGGCTAGCTTTTGCTACAGCCTATATCAATGAGAGTTAGCATTCTAGCTAACAACTGTTGCATCCAAAATAGTTATTTTGCAAAGATCACAACCAAATATAATCTTAGCGACTCTTCAAGCAAGAATCAAAACATAATTGTAAGTGTATGAGAACCCCAAAAAGTTATTTTGTTTAGAATTAATAAAAACGTTGTTGAATGGGTGCAGATGGCGATGGCTTTCTTACTGCCACCAAGGGTTGTGTGTGACGTCAGTGTGTTGTGTACTGAAAAACGGTCTGACAGAGTGAAAGAAGGAAGCCTGTACAGAATACAAATATTCCAAAACATGCATCCTGTTTGCGACGAGGCATTAAAGTAATACTGCAAAAAAACTTAACTTAATTTCTTGTCCTGAATACAGTGTTATGTTTGGGGCAAATCCAAAACAACACATTACTGAGTAAAACTCTCCATATTCTCAAGCATAGCAGTGGCTGCATCGTGTTATGGGTATGCTTGTAATCGTTAAAGACTGGGGAGTATTTCAGGATAAACAAAATAATGGAAAGGAGCTAAGCACAGGCAAAATCCCAGAGGAAAACCTGGTTCAATCTGCTTCGCACCAGACACTGGGAGATGAATTCACCTTTCAGCAGGACAATAACCTAAGACACAAGGCAAAATCTACACTGGAGTTGCTTACCAAGAAGACAGAGAACGTTCCAGTTTTGACTTAAATCTACTAATCTATGGCTAGAACGGAAATGGTTGTCTAGCAATGATCAACAACCAATTTGAAAGATCTTGAATAATTTTTTAAATAATAATGGGCAAATGTTGCACAATCCAGGTCTGTAAAGTTATTAGAGACTTACCCAGAAAGACTCACAACTATAATTGCTACCAAAGGGGTTTCTACAAAGTATTGACTCAGGGGTGTGAATACTTAATTTTCAATACATTTGCAAACAATTCTAAAAATATGTTTTCACTTTGTCATTAGATCGGATGAGAAATCTCCCCAATTTAACAACAAAATGTGAAATAAGTCAAGGGGTATGAATACTTTCTGAAGGCACTGTAAGTATGGTAGGGACGAATAATGAATTACCATATTATTGGGTTTAATGTAAACCCCTATATTTGTTTAAATTTAATTTAACTATGGAATACAGTTAGCCGCTAATCACGTGTGATAATTGGTCTGAATAGAGAAGAATTTACATGATTGCAAATATACAAATGGGTTGCGCTCTGAAACAATAGAGGAGAAGTAAAGAGCGTGTGTCCCTAGTCGCTCTGTCTGAGTGACAACAGTGGTCGAGGATGATTGGTAAAGAAGGGAGAGCCTCTGGAAAGGCCTTGTTCAGGAAGATTACACACACCACTGCTCTCCACATCTCCTCATCGCTCCTGGCTGTTCACCGGACCCACTTTCTTTCTCCGTGGCAGATAGAAAGTTAACTGTTGCATGGCAAATGTTTCGCATTTTTGTTTTTCTTAACCTTGGGAGGAGAGAGAAAGCAAATAAAAACACATTTTCCTATCAACTTTTTTTTTTAGTGTTTGAGTACCTATCATATTACAATCACAAACACGTTATTGCCCATACAATATGGTAAATCCCTTATATCCCCTCCTCGTCGTAGAAGTTGATTAAGGCAGACCCTGCACCTCTCTGATTCAGAGGGGTTGGGTTAAATGCGGAAAGACACATTTTGGTTGAATGCATTCAGTTGTGCAACTGATTAAGTTTCCCCTTTCCCTCTCTCTCCCCAAGATTGAGGTGATGGTTTCTGGCTCCAGGAATGGGGGCAGTGCGTCGGTGACGTCTGTCACGGGTGCGTCCTCTAGCGTGGGGGTGGGGCAGGGCCCGGTCCTGCAGTTCTTCACCAAGCTGAGGCGCCATGCCAGCCTAGAGGGGGCCAGCCCATACTTCAA
This sequence comes from Thymallus thymallus, assembly GCA_023634145.1. NCBI lineage: Eukaryota > Metazoa > Chordata > Actinopteri > Salmoniformes > Salmonidae > Thymallus > Thymallus thymallus. Next base: position 26,922,750 of record CM042393.1, on the reverse strand, counting down.
GAAGTGGAAGCTGGACAGCAGCCAGCGGGCTTCCAGTCTGGACACCAGAGGTAGAACAGACTTCTTATTAATACTCATGTATAGTATGTTGTAGGCTTACTTATGTACAGAATGATGGATGGAGCATCGGCTTCATTTAAATGGTTCTTTGTACTCTGATTTAGTGTACAAATTCTATTTTAAAGACAATGCTTCTTAAGAATGAGGTCCAACTGCAAGAGGCTTCACTTGACTGCCAAGGCGCGTTGTGTACACTGAAACACACACACACACACACACACACTCTCTGACAGATGGCTTTATGACGCAGGGCTCTTCTCTTCCAAGGCATTGTAAGCCTAATTGAAGCCTCCCCGCAGCTTTCCTCACAAACACTGCTCCCTCTCCTGCTCCCCTATACACAGCTAACAACAGAGCACACAGGACTAACACCAAATACACTATATATACAAAAGTATGTGGACACCCCTTCAAATTTGTGGATTGTCTATTTCAGCCACACCCGTTGCTGACCGGTATATAAAATGTAACACAAATCCGTGCAATCTCCATAGACAAACATTGGCATTAGAATGGCTTTACTGAAGAGCTCAGTGACTTTCAACGTGACACCGTCACAGGATGCCACCTTTCCAACAAGTCAGTTCGTCAAATTTCTGCCCTGCTAGAGCTGGTCAACTGAAAGTGCTGTTATTCTGAAGTGGAAACATCTAGGAGCAACAACGGCTCAGCCACGAAATTGTAGGCCACACAAGCTCACAGAACTGGACCGCTGAAGCGCATAGTGTGTAAAAATCTTCTGTCCTTGGTTGCAACACTCACTATGGTGTTCTAAACTGCCTCTGGAAGCAACGTCAGCACAAGAACAGTTTGTCGGGAGCTTCATGAAATTAGTTTCCATGGTCGAGCAGCCGCACACAAGCCTAAGATCACCATGCGCAATGCCAAGTGTCGGCTGGAGGGCTGTAAAGCTCATCACCATTGGACTCTGGAGCAGTGGAAAGCTTTCTCTGGAGTGATGAATCACGCTTTACCATCTGGCAGTCCAACGGACGAATCTGGGTTTGGCAGATGCCAGGAGAATACTATAAAGAATACTTTATAGTCACAACTGTAGAGTTTGGTGGAGGAGGAATAATGGTCTGGGGCTGTTTTTCATGTTTCGGCCTAGGCCCCTTAGTTCCAGTGAAGGGAAATCTTAACGCTACAGCATACAATGACACTCTAGACGATTCTGTGCTTCCGACTTTATGGCAATAATTTCAGGAAGACCCTTTCCTGTTTTAGCATGACAATGCCCCCGTGCACAAAGCAAGGTCCATACAGAAATAGTTTGTTGAGATCGGTGTGGAAGAACTGGACTGGCCTGCACAGAGCCCTGACCTTAACCCCATCGAACACCATTGGGCTGAATTGGAACGACTCCAAAATGACACAATACATTATTTACCATATAATTTCTATTGCATCCAACAAGTTTGTAGAGTCACACGCTTGATGTAAATCATTGCATGTTAGGAATATTGTACCAAATACTAAACTTTAGACTACTTTTAAATACACATAAGTACATTTTTCCCAGTACTTTTGGTCCGCTAAAATGGGGGGGGACTATGTACAAACAGTGCTATAATTTTTTATCCATATCACCCGATATGGATAAAAATACCCTCAAATTAAAGCTGGCAGTCGGCACTTTAACCCCATAGTCAAATCCAAAGTGCTGGAGTACAGATCCAAAACAACAACAAATCTGTCACTGTCCCAATACATTTGTAGCTCACTTATATGTTTGGCGCAAATCCAATACAACACATTACTTAGTCCCACTCTCCATATTTTCAAGCATAGTGGTGGCTGCATCATGTTAAGGATATGCATGTAATATTTAAGGACTGGGGAGTTTTTCAGGATAAAAAAATGAACGGAATGGGGCTAAACACAGGCTAAATCCTAGAGGAAAACCTTGTTCAGTCTACTTTCCACCATTCACTGGGAAATTGCTTACCAAGAAGACCGTGAAAGTTCCTGAGTAGCAGTTACAGTTTTGACTTAAAGCTGCTTGAAAATCTATGGCAAGACTTAAAAATGGTTGTGCAGCAATGATCAACCAACAACCAATTTGACAGAGTTTGAAGAATTTTGAAAAGAATAATGGGCAAATGTTGTACAATCCAGGTGTGCAAAGCTTTTAGACGTACCCATAAAGATACTTCAATACATGTGCAAAAATGTCTAAAAACATGTTTTCACTTTGTCATTATCAGGTTTTGTGTGTAGATGGGTAAAATTTTTTATATTGAATCCATTTTGAATACAGGCTGTAACATAAACAAAATGTGGAATAAGTCAAGGGGTATGTATACTTTCTGAAGGCACTGTACACATCGCAACTGCTGCTACCAGACTCTTATTAGGATTGCTAAATACTGTGAAATTTAAACACTTATCCCCCCCTTCCCTGATACACGTGTAAATATTGGACTATAAATTGTTCCTGTATTATACTGATGCTAAAATGTTTTCTATTCTACTGAGCCATTTACTTTATGTTCGTATTCTTATCTTGTATTATTTCTTGTCTAGAAGGAACCTGTAAGTGAGCTTTATGTTAGATGGTGTATACTATGTGTATCCCGTACATACGACTAATACAAATTGAAACTTGATATGCCATGGTGAATGTTTGTGCCAACATCCCATGTCTCTCTGTAGCCTTGGACTAATGTTTGTCCTCCTTCGTTCTGTGTCTCAGGGTCCCCTAAGAGGAGGCAGTTCCAGCGCCAGCGTGCCGCCAGCGAGAGCATGGACCAGGAGGATAACGACACCCACCACATGGACCTCATCCAGTACATCGCTCGCACCCAGGACGTCACCTACCACCACAGCCCCTACGCCTCCCCTTCCAAGCCACCACCCTCCCTCGGCAGGTATCTTTAATTCCCTCGCCATCCTTCCACCTCACTGCTTTGCCTCAGTCATCAATACGGTAGCTAACGCCACTCTGCTTAACAGGAGTATTATGGATAGTTTTTCCTGTTAAGGTTAGGATTTGAGGAGAGTAAGATGATCCTACATGCAATCCATTAGAGACCCCCTTACTTTTTATTTAACTAGGCAAGTCAGTTAAGAACAAATTCTTATTTACAATGACAGCCTACCTACAGGGTCAGCTCCTGGAGCAAATTAGGGTTAAGTGCCTTGCTCAAGGACACATCAACAGGTTTTCACTTTGTCGGTATTCGAACCAGCAACCTTTTGGTTACTGACCCAACACTCTAACCGCTAGGCTAACTGCCGCCACACTTGAAGTTACTGTGGACACAGAGCTGTAATGGAATACAAATACAGTGGGGCAAAAAAGTATTTAGTCAGCCACCAATTGTGCATGTTCTGTAATTTTCATCATAGGTACACTTCAACTATGAGAGACAAAATGAGAAAAAAAAATCCAGAAAATCACATTGTAGGATTTTTAATGAATTTATTTGCAAATTATGGTGGAAAATAAGTATTTGGTCAATAACAAAAGTTTATCTCAATACTTGTTATATACCCTTTGTTGGCAATGACAGAGGTCAAACGTTTTCTGTAAGTCTTCACAAGGTTTTCACACACTGTTGCTGGTATTTTGGCCCATTCCTCCATGCAGATCTCCTCTAGAGCAGTGATGTTTCGGGGCTGTCGCTGGGAAACACGGACTTTCAACTCCCTCCAAAGATTTTCTATGGGGTTGAGATCTGGAGACTGGCTAGGCCACTCCAGGACCTTGAAATGCTTCTTACGAAGCCACTCCTTCGTTGCCCGGGCGGTGTGTTTGGGATCATTGTCATGCTGAAAGACCCAGCCACGTTTCATCTTCAATGTCCTTGCTGATGGAAGGAGGTTTTCACTCAAAATCTCACGATACATGGCCCCATTCATTCTTTCCTTTACACGGATCAGTCGTCCTGGTCCCTTTGCAGAAAAACAGCCCCAAAGCATGATGTTTCCACCCCCATGCTTCACAGTAGGTATGGTGTTCTTTGGATGCAACTCAGCATTCTTTCTCCTCCAAACACGACGAGTTGAGTTTTTACCAAAAAGTTCTATTTTGGTTTCATCTGACCATATGACATTCTCCCAATCCTCTTCTGGATCATCCAAATGCTCTCTAGCAAACTTCAGATGGGTCTGGACATGTACTGGCTTAAGCCCCTGGCGGCGTAGTGTGTTACTGATGGTAGCCTTTGTTACTTTGGTCCCAGCTCTCTGCAGGTCATTCACTAGGTCCCCCCGTGTGATTTTTGCTCACCGTTCTTGTGATCATTTTGACCCCACGGGGTGAGATCTTGCGTGGAGCCCCAGATCTAGGGAGATTATCTTGTATGTCTTCCATTTCCTAATAATTGCTCCCACAGTTGATTTCTTCACACCAAGCTGCTTATCTATTGCAGATTCAGTCTTCCCAGCCTGGTGCAGGTCTACAATTTTGTTTCTGGTGTCCTTTGACAGCTCTTTGGTCTTGGCCATAGTGGAGTGTGACTGTTTGAGGTTGTGGACAGGTGTCTTTTATACTGATAACAAGTTCAAACAGGTGCCATTAATACAGGTAAAGAGTGGAGGACAGAGGAGCCTCTTAAAGAAGAAGTTACAGGTCTGTGAGAGCCAGAAATCTTGCTTGTTTGTAGGTGACCAAATACTTATTTTCCACCATAATTAGCAAATAAATTCATTAAAAATCCTACAATGTGATTTTCTGGATTTTTTCTTCTAATTTTGTCTCTCATAGTTGAAGTGTACCTATGATGAAAATTACAGGCCTCTCTCATCTTTTTAAGTGGGAGAACTTTCACAATTGGTGGCTGACTAAATACTTTTTTGCCCCACTGTATGTATTTATATATTGAATAAAAATTACTTTGTAAACCACTTTAACCATGTATTTCTCTATATATTACTCCAAGACACTGTATATGAATAACTTTTAAGTAATAATCAAAGCCAATCCATATTTGTTTCCTCTACAGTGCTGGAAGCTGATAGTATTTATGTGGATTCATGAACATGCATAGTTACTAACATAATGCAAGCCATATGTCATGCTTCTAATGGATAACCAACTGTGACCAGTAAATTGGAAAATTCAACACATTTGCAAAACACATGACATTGGTGCATTGCAGTTCACAGGGGTTTGTGAAAAACATGCTACAACCATAGCAAGTCATGGTGATCACCTCTAATCACAGTGGCTGCAAACATACTCAAACATCAGACATCAGATGTGTGTATGGGCGCTCTGTGACTGACTGTTGTACTGTGTGTGTGTGTGTGTGTGTGTGTGTGTGTGTGTGTGTGTGTGTGTGTGTGTGTGTGTGCGCCTGTCTTCGTACGTATGGGTGTGTCAACACAGGTTAGAGGTGGAGGTGGTGGTGGAGCCCAGCTGCAGCAGGGGCCAGGTGCCGGGGGTGATTGGCCTGTCCCCAGAGCCCCGGGACGAGGCAGCGAGTCTGGGGGACGGTAGACAGGAGAGCTCGGCCTCAGACCACCAGGCCCTGTACAGAGATATCTGGACGCTCCGGGCCTCTTTAGAGCAGTACGGCTCCTCAGACCAGATCAGCAACAACGACAGGGACTCTGTCCGCAGCGACGCCGACAGTGTCTGCTCCCTGGGGGGCCGGACGGAGAGGGGGGAGCTGCCCGGTAACACCTCCCAGGACATCGGGGACGGGGATGAGCCTGAAGGGGACGTGGACCTGCCCGTGGATGAGGGGATGGGAGAGAAGGAGGAGGAGGAGAAGAAAGGTGGGAAGCAGGACAGTGTGGAGTCAGAGAGGGTCAGTGACGGGGAGTCAGGGAACCGTAAGCTCATGCAGATGGACAGTGGCTATATGTCTATAGAAGCTCCATCACGGGCACCAGAGGAGCTGAGACTATTTGGCAGTAGTGGCAGTATAGACAGGATGGCCCTGGAGAAGAGACACTACTTCACCAGTGCAGGGCGCACTGGCACAGTGGTCGAGAGCTTCGAGGCCCGCATCTTCAAGGAAGAGCCAGACGAGGAAATGCCGGCAGGGGCGACGGGCGGCATTGCCATAGAAACGACCAGGTCTCCCCTGGGCTGGTCTCCGTATGGACAGATGTTCACTCCACGAGAGGCGCAGCCGCACTCCCACCCACCCTTATCATTACACCGTCGCGACTACAGCATCGACAAGAAGACTGACGCGCTCTTCCATGAGTTCCTCCGCCATGACCCCCAGTTCGACCAGCAGGAGTCGCCAAGGAAACATCGCTCACGCATCCACCTCCGCAAGCAGTGGCAGCGCAACAAGCAGTACAGTGACCCGGGCGTTCGCTACCAATACCACTCCTTTGAGAGGCAGCGGACCCCCCTGCGACGAGGCGATAGCGTCAACTACCCGCTGGACACAGGCTTCCATAGCACACTCCCACGCATCGTGAGTGCGCCTGACGAGGAGGCCAGCGAGGGGGCCCCCTATACCCCCCAGACGCCAAAGGCAGAGGCGGTGGTGGCGGGAGGGGCAGGAGGGGGAGAGGTGGAGGAAGGAGACAGGAGGAGGGCGAGTCCCAGCAGTAGCTGTGGCAGCAGCACCGTGACCATCAGAGACCTGGAAGGGAGGGCATCCTGTTCCCCTCCCCCTGTCCTGGATAGAGAGGGCCTATTAGGGGAGCAGCCCAACCCCCAGGAGGACACTAGGCAGGCGGTACAGCCCCCTGAGCCCCCTGAAGAGCCCCCCCAGCCTCACAGCCGACAGACCATCACAGCCGAGCTGACGGACAAGCTGAGCGCCACTCTGGACGAGCGGCTGTACACGGGCCTGCGACGGACCAAGGACACGGCGGCGGTGACAGAGTGTGTGGTGACGGTCACTCGCGTCTCCCCCGACCACAGCCCAGTGTAGCATGGCTCCAGTCCTCCTCCACCCCTCCCTGATCTTTTTGTTTAATTTGATTTCCGTCTACACCGGGTAACTACAATTTCTCTGTTTCTGTCTGAATTAGCTGGTCCCAGACTTGTAACATGGAAACAGGCAACACTATACAGTATCATGTAGGCTATTTGAAGAATATACCCCAAGATAGTATCTACAGTACCATAGTGGCTCTTACTGCTGTGAATCATTTCTCCTCTTAGAGAAGTGATGTTAAGAGCCAATATGCCCTCTGTACTAGTCTATCCACTGTGAAACCAGGCGCTATTAGACTTGAAGTCATCTCAAAATCTGTATACAAAGTTTACCTGGGCGCTATAGGCCAGTCTTGGCTGAATAAAAAAAATGGGTTTATCTATGTTTTACGTTACTTTTTTATCACTTCATTCGTTATCTATGGATCTGGCTTTGGCCATTGAAATATATTATTCTTAGGAATCTCTGATGTTTTTTAAGCCAAATTTCACATTGAACCTGTTTTTTCGGAACATCTGAATAGTCTATTTCAGTACTGTATTGTTCATTCACTGAAGAAATCCCTTAAATTATAATACTGTACGATCAAATGTTTTCTGACAGATAGCTGTTGAATTGTAATGTGATGTAATTTAGTCAGAATCTATGGTACTAGGAACAGAAACAGAACAGACAATGTATTTGAACTATTATATTGTTTTCTCATAAACACTCATTAAATGGATATGAACATGCTGTCCTAATTTGGACACCAAATAAATTGCGTTAGCCATATTAGGATTGCCTCGTCATATCCACACTGGATCAGAGAATATTCTTCATCAAGTGTCCTTGTTGCTGAATGTCTGGCCTCATGTTTCTATATAAAAAAAATGTCTTACTGCTTTCCAGAAAAGTGATGGTTGTTAGGACATGTTGTTCACTGCCTTTGTATTTGTTGACAGATTTAATTTAAATGTGTCTATGCTTGTTTTTTATTTCACTCTGATTGTGACAATAATAAGTGGCATATAGGAGGCCAGGTTTAGAAAACAGCTAAAATGACAGGTTTTTACAGAATTTCTGTGCCAAAAATGCCTTGTCAGCAAAGTATTACCGAACCAGGGGTTGGAACCAAAAAGTATTTTTCCAATAGTTTCGTTTTGAACAGAACCGCTATTTTTATCATTTCGCTCTGACCACCAAAATAAAGTTCGGAACAGTTTAGAACCAAAACAAAAGCACTGGTTTATATCGTTCCTTTATGTTCATTTTTTAACCTGTCAAATGTTTTTTTTGTTTTTTTACATTTAGCTCATTCAATTACTTCACCAATCAGTGTGGATAGAGCAGGCAAGCTAGTTGTTTACATGCGTTATGGCCTATGGTGCAAGATACGACTGAAATTTTGTGGGTCGAGAGAGGTTTGAGGAGGAGGGTTGAAGTACTGGGCATCTTATGACATGCATTTTCTGAATTAGGTCCACAGAAGTATACCTAGGAGGAGCGGTTTCTATGGAGGAACGTTGAATGTCCTTACCTTTTTTTTATTGTTAGTAAATCCAACATGAAACGTGATAACTAGGCCTATAGTATCCTTAACTAGCATTGAAAAAGCTAATCCATTCTTTTCTAGCTAATTAAAAAAACTCCCCTTCTTCTGAATCAAGCTTGTAACATCAGTACAGTAGCCTATGCTTCGGAGAGGAGGGGCAGGTAGCCTAAACACGCACAGGCAAAGATTTTCAGCTTGCAGGCAGACACTGGAATAAATCTTAGTGACAGAGTGAGGGCTTTGCAAAGGCGTTTTTTGGTGGGTCTACAAAAAAATGCCTGGAATGTAACATAACATTATTAATCGGTTCCAATGCTTTTAAAATAACTGTTCTGTTCCTTGAACATTTTTATTTTTGTTACAACCCCTGCTGACAACTCTGTTAGAATCACACATCAAAGGCAAGGCTCCCTTGGCCTCCCCCAACAGTGTTGGTTAGGGCTGGTCTATAGCTGTAAAGGTTTAAATTAAGGCTTTGAATGGAGCTGATGTTGCCCTCGCAGACATTTGCCTTTATTGAATTTATTTATAAGAAAGGCATGCTTTCTCGTGCATGGGTTTACCAAACAGGCTTTATTTGTTTGCTCACATTCTTTTCTTTCCCCTCCTCCTCCTGTGAAAGTTGATAATGCAGCAGCGCATCCCTCCGGGCTATAAGGACTGCACTTCCTGTCTGTTACCAAACAAGATCAAAGTTGTTAGTTGTAGCAAATTCCACATCTTCTCCTTTGACATCCTCTGTGTAACCCAATGCCATTCAAGTACAACCCCATTATCAGAGTATGTTTTATGGGCCAAAAGAAGGAATGGCATGCCCGTTCCAGAATTACCTTGGAAACTATTTTGCACGTGGCTGGAAGTCTTCTTCTCCCACATCCCACAATCAGCAGAAGCAGCAGCAGCTCTCTGACGCCGGTTCTTCTCCAAAATGTTCAGTTTCCTCAGAGGGCTAGTTATTTCCTCACGTTCAGAGGGAACTGCTGCAGGAAGAGGTGTTGAAGATTTGATCAAAAACAAAGGGGAGTCTCCCTCTTAGTTCTAGTCCTCTCTGCCAGGTCTCTTGCTGAAGGTGTAGCACAATGAAGACCGATCAATTGCTGTAAATGGAAAAGAGGGAGATATTTCTAGCTGTCATTTCCCTCTTTTTGGGTGTGATCGTGCTACTTCACAGCCCCGGTGAATCAGATATGTTTCCTCTAATAGGGGCATCAGATAGCTCCTTGTTATAGCTGAGTGGACTCACAGGCAGAAGGCAACTTCCCTCATTAGGGGAACAATGGCCAAGATGAAAGCTGGTGAGAGGCCTTGATTTGGTCTTCTAGCGTGGAGGCTAGTGATATTCTTCCTTTTTCTCACCTACTTCACATAGCCCACACATCAGACAGTCCACAGTATGTCACCATGGCAAGGAAACCCAGGGGCTTCACATCTCAGCACCATTATGTGTCATTACCAGGTGCCTTTTATGGAGGTGTTAGAACATCAAGGAAGGAGACGGATCCTTCAGCTAGTCACCTTGGGAACAAACAAGATCAGATGCCTTTAAGGTTACTGGTCACTCAGCACTTTCTGATTCTTGTCAGTAATGAGGAACAGTGCATAATTTCTGGACTTTAGTTGAATTGGTGAAAGCAAGGGGTTCATAGCACCAACTTAATGAAAAAGACTTGAGGCGCGAACAAATGTAGTACATTTGTACAAAGATGAACTTTGTGTATACAAGCACAATGTTGCAGGAATTAGAGTAGTCTGTATTTTTATTAGGTGTAGACGTAACTGGGGACACTGTGAAAGATGTTTTGTACACTAACAAGTAGCCTGTCCAATGCATTGACGCATTACTGTGCATAGGTTTGCATGATAATTAACCGTTTTAGTACATATCTTCATGTTTTCTCAGAACTATTGTATCAAGTTAATGATTCCATGGTCGACACCGAGGCAGAACAGACATTTATCAGCACTGGTACTTAAGAGGTTTTGCATTCTATGGAATCTACCTTAGTTTAGGAGTCATTCCATGCAAACTGATATTCCACAATTTAGAGATTTATTTCCATTCCGAGAAAAATACACAATCTATTTATGTATTCCTGCTTGTTAGAACTGCTACATTTCTCAAACTAGTTAAAGTAGAGCTTTATAAATAACTTTGATTTGTTGACCCAGACCTATTTGAGCCTTGAGGGACCAAACAATTAAACCGTTTTTTTTTTTTTTTTTTCAATAAGTAAATAAATAAATTAAGCATTAATTGTTGTGGTGTCTCATTTTTACCTTTTTAATGGTCCCCCAAAGCAAAAAGAGGGAGAGGAAGGCAAAGGGACTGCAACTATTTCCTCCCTCAGTTCTCTCTTCTCCATCCCACTCCTGACTGTTGTTCATATCAGGTGTTGAGGTTCTGACACCGTGTGTGGAGCTGTTAATATGCACCAGAGGCCATGCACATCAATTAATTAATCCAGTATTAGGATTCCCAATTGATAGCAAAGCGTAGTGAAAGTATGGCAGCAGTCTCAGCCTCCATAAGAACCTCATCACCTAGCCTACATCAGCAAATATGACAGAATAAAAAAAATGCCAGCATTCCATCAGACTTTCCGATAGCTTTACTCCAATGATTCAAATTATTTAAGTCATTATTGCTATGATCAATAATAAACCACTGATACTGTGTGGATTGATTTAGCAGCCTACGGCGAAGCTATGACTTCTGTTCTCTTTTGCCCTTGGTTTTATAAATCATGCAATGTTGGGGTAGGGCAGCCTTTTGGGTCTGTGTGAACATCCCTCTCGGGGGTGCTCCAGTTCAGTACAAGGTTTGACAGTCCAGATCAATATAGTTGCCAGGCCAGCTCCACTAAAACTAGCCCGTCACAGCAGGAGCCACATATCTTATCAAAGTAGGCTGCAGCCAACCATCCCACCAGCCAATACATCAATCAGAATAATACATCAAAGAAAGTCAAGGTGAAGCAATCTGCAGTATAGCGTTGTAGTGCCAGAGGATCCTGCAGGTCTGACTGCAGCAGCACACTAGCGTCAGCAAATACAGATTTACCTTAAAGATGCACTATGCTGAAATTGTTTTGCCATTTCCTGGTTTAAAAAAATTGAATAGTTAGCCTAATTTGAGATATGTGACAAAACAAGCAAGTATAGTGTAGCGAATCAATCATTGTACCAAATATTGTGTTTTCAGCTGTTTGAAGCTGGTGTACAACATCGAAAGTAGAAAGCAAAAACGAAACTTAACAGGAAGCATAGGAATAGTGCACGTAGAATAGATCTACCGCTTCTTAGACTTGTGTTCAATGAGTGACAGATCTATAATACTTTTCTATGTGAATTGAATCCGGTCGTCCAAAAAGTTACAAATTGCAGCTTTAAAGAATCTGAACAAGTGAAAAACCGACAAGTTAGTGACGGAACTGCTTTATCTCAGTGAAATGTCAAAGTTTATAATCTCGTCCATCAGCTGGCTCGCTCTCCGAACCTAGCAATTGTGCCCGGGGACGAGTCGGTTATAAAGTTTCAAACTGCTTATTGTTTGATTGACAAGATACATTTATTTATAATACAGCCACAAATAAAGAGAAAATCACAGAACAAACAGCTGGTGAGGTTGGGGGGTGCATTTTATATAAATAAATAAAAACATTGTGGGGACTAAAACACCAAAACAAAACCAAAAACACAAAAAAAAAAATTCTAAAACCAAGCAATGACATTCTTGAATAGTTATGTATACTTGGCTTGTCTATAGTTCCCTTTCCTTTAGCCTGCACATCATGCCATTAATGCATTTTTTATTAAATTATCATAATTATTACCATTACAAATATTGTAGTTTATTGAAATGATCCATGTCATTCAATACACATCACAATGTGCACTGTAATACGGAGTAACTTTAGGATAAACAGTGCAGTAGTCTAAAACGAGCTACATTCATACAGTGAGGGGTGGGAATCCTAGCCTCTTCTCCATTTCTCTCTGGAGCTTCACTCTTACATCGTCATCACGTTGTCAGTCTTCAAACAGGAAATAACTAGTGAAATAAACCACTGTGGTGCATCATGTCCTGTTATTGCATCCTGCAGACCAGGCTGTCAAAACATTCATCTCCCCAATGTCAAGGCGTCGGGAAGTGGAGGACGCAAACCTGAGGGAATCAAAACAGACAATTAGCTCAAATCATTACAATATTACTCAATGAGTTATCAGCACCCCTCAATTAACATTTGCACAACACAGTTAGAGATGACTGAATAATGGTGGATTCACATAGTATTAAAGAACAATGGAACCAAGGTTATAGCTAGTATCCTGCATCTGTATCGCTTCTCCACTCAGCTGGTGCTGTAAGCCTCTCTGTGGGCATTTGCAGTGATTGGGAGACCACACAGACACAGAGACAGAGACAGAGACAGAGACAGAGACAGAGACAGAGACAGAGACAGAGACAGAGACAGAGACAGAGACAGAGACAGACACACAGACACACAGACAGAGAGAGAGAGTGCGAGCGAGAGAACCAGCCGGTGTGACACCCAGTGACAGATGTAGAGGAGTTCCCTCTGTGAACCAACCAGGCAGCAGGTTGTTACTGCTGGACTCTCTGTCAGACAGCAGGCTCCAGACTGCAGCCAGTACCTAGAATGGCCCGACTTTGACCAAACCCAATAGCCTGTCCAGTCCATTAGGCCCAGTCTCAGCAGGGCTGCTAGTCATTCTTTGCACAATCTAATATAGATAGGTTGGTTGGTGTCCCTTTCTCCATCCCACTCCTCCACCCTTCTCCTCCTTATTGTGAAAAGGCAGCTCAGTGTTCTTGCTCGTCTCTGGGAAGATGCTGCAGAGGATGCGATCCCCCTCTCCCCACACACACTCCCCACCCCTAAGGCTCTTTCCTGATTGCCTCCCAAGAGTGGAGCAGGGTCCAGGCATTGGCAGAATGCGTGGGAGATGCCTGCCCGCCCATGAGTCAGAAAGGATGCCGCTCGGCTCACTGCTGCTATTAGACGGCTATTCCATTTCTCACAGATTAGCTGTGGTCCCAGATCCATCAGTGTGACTGACGGCAACAACCAATAGGTTGCAAATGATGTCGTCTTCTCACACAATTTAATACAGTACTGTTTCAAATATGCGAATAAAATCCTTTCTCAGGGGTACGGTATTTTACGTAATTCTTTCAACAAATAGGTTGAAAAATGGGTGCATATAGCACGATTACAATTCAGCAAAAACATGTTTGTTAGGAAGAGATATTCTTAAAATTTGCATCAGAATCCCCTATTGGCTCAGGAGATGGTGTGACGTTTTTTGTGTTCAAACCCAATGCATTTGTATGAACCTGTTAACCAGGCAGGAGTACAGCAAGACATGATGGAATCCTTAATTGTTCCTTCAGAAAGAGGAATGTGAGGCGTGAGGCAGGGGGAGCTTGTTAAAGAGTCAGAGCCCGTACTCAGCAATGACTCATAGGGAGAGAGAGAAAAAGAGAGAGAGCGAGAGAGTAAGCGAGAGACAGGGAGGAAGAAAGAGGGGAACCCACATGAATGAGCAGGTTCCACAGGGGGAACACAGAGGGAGAAAGAGAAAAAAACTAAAGGGTAGAGAGAGGGGGAAAGGGGGAGAGAGAGAGGAGAGAACCTAGAAAGCAGATCATGCTGCATCTCCCTCCTACGCAGTCCACCCACACACCCCTCCTCTCCATCCATAGAAAGGAGCATCAGCCCCCCCCCCACAGACGGAAGACAGAATCCTATTTCCATTTGCTTTTTTACATACAGTACATTAAAATAGCTGTAGGTTTCAGGAGGGGGTCAAGGGATTATGCCATATCAGTCAAATTGATAAAACGTCATCTTACTTGGATTAAGTAGCATTATCATCTGAAGGTCACAGAGATGTCACAAAATCTAAAATACGCCATATTGTAGAGCTGTTGAACACTCCCCCAATGCCTCCTCCTCCTCCTCACCTGTCCAATGTGTGTGTTCAGGGCTAGGGTTCCAGGGGCTGCTCTCACTGCTGCTTGCAGTTGGACAACTTGCGGATGCGGCTGTAGGTGGACACTCCTTTGCGTGAGGGGTTGGAGGAAGAGGAGGAGGAGAGGCGCTCTGATCGGGATCTGGTCCTGCTGGTAGTTGGGTAGTGGTCCTGGTCTGTCTCTGTACCATTCACACATAGGGTCCTGAGCCCCAGCCCCAGCCCCAGCCCCGGCCCCACACAACCCCCCTGGTGCCCATTCTGCTCCAGCCCATCCTCATGTACCCGACCTGGGGAGAGGACACAGAGAGACAAGGGTTAGAGGTTGGAGGTCAGTGGTCTGAGCTGACTCACCAGAGAAACATACGCCATCAGCCATCAGGTTAGACTCCTGGTAGAGGTCAGCTTTATGCACAGATCTAGGATCAGCTTACTCTCCCCAAACCTTTAGGAGGAAATGAAAAAATGCCATTCATTGTCAGATAGCCTTTAGAAGGGAGTTTTTCCTCCACACCTCCACACACTGTTAGTAACGGGTCAGAGTGACCCGAGATAAATGGGGAAGGTGAGCACTGAGCAGCCTTGAAGAACAGTTTGTAGACAGACAGAAACTGTTGGGAGACCTTTACTAAATATATGTATAGTTTTACTTTTTCTTCAGTGGTTTGCATTTTTGATGACTGTTGATGACAGGCAGTTTTGACAGTTCAGGGTCACTGCCAAGATAATTTTATTAGCAAATGTAGTATAGAAATAAAATGCTGCATTCACAAACATTGACGGCACATTCGCACATGTCCCTGCAAATGGAAATGTCTCACCTAAAGACCATTTGTTATAATTCATTCCAAAGTGTTTCATGCCATTTCTTCAATGTTTGAAACTTAGCACAACCCAAAACAGCCTGCTTTATTTACAGCTGATCTAGTTCTTCTGAAGTTGCAAGTCTTGCAAAACTAAGAAGGTGAGGTGGGATTTAGCCCAAGAAGTGACTGAGCACATAAGGTGCCGCTTGCCAAATCAAACCCTCCAGGAGCAAACAAGTATTCCCACCAGTACAGCTACATCAGGTTTCCAGTCCACGACTACGCATCTGTGTCCGGGAAACCCTAATGTAGAGATTTGGGCTGTTGCGGTGACACTATTACCGCCACACTGGCAGTCATGAGTCATAACCGCAGTCAAATTCCACGTTACTCAACAATCTTTTCTTATGCATTCTGGACATGCGTTGGTAGTAGGCTTATCCAACTCGCTAATGACCATCAGGT